>VZSE01014220.1:1377482-1589061 GCA_013398275.1 Promerops cafer | reverse complement strand
TTTTTTTTTTTTTTTTTTTCAAATTGCTATTATTCACAATTTCATTATCCTTTTGAGTACAACTTCCTTAGATTAAGAATTTACCTTGATGAGATTCTTTGCCCAATGTACCAACTAGCGACCAACACTGATTGCAAGATCTATACCTTCCATATAAAATAATTAATGCACGCATTTTAGTCCACTTCACTGCAATACATATGCCTACATTTGTTTGTAGCTGCCTGTATTTTTAAGATAACAGTAGTTTCCATTCCAGGTTCTTGCAGTACTTATAGGCCCCTATGGTAGTCCCTCTGTTTATACATAATTTGCGTAAAATGCCAATCATCTCATTGTCTCTATTAAAATCTTTCATAAATTTATTTTATTTTATTTTATTTTAGATCCATTATCTTTGATAATCTGAAACTAAATCTTCAAGTCCAGGTTCTTGTACAAGTTAAAGGCTCTTTTTTAAATCCAGAATTTTTGAACAAGTAAGTACCATTTGCGGTCAGTGAGACAACATGGCCCTTCTAATGTTAGGTTGACCTGACCTGAAAGTGTTGAGAAAGAGAGAAAACAGAATTTTACATTAAGTTGAATTACGATGAATTACATAATTGCCAACCTCTGCCAGCCTTGCAAAGTCCTCAGGTATTTTGCTGGACCAGCCTTTGCCTGCGAATCTCAATCTTTGATGATTCTTGACAAGGATTGTTCATAATGTCTGGCAAAATGTTGAATCTCTTGGCTATGAACGAATTTTTCATGCTAAGTTTCTGTCTTGCAGACAGAATGACTTTAGATGTTTGACTAATGACTTTAGGAGTTTGACTTTTTTCTCGTATTTCAGTGTAAAAAATTCCACTTGACATTCCCTTAATGTTGAAGCAGAGTAGGCGAATCTGCCTTGGCACTTGTCTCTGGAGGTCTCTGGGTATGTTGCACTGGTAGGAACTACCCTGTCCCAAATAATGCTGGTGCAATATAAGTTTGTTGTATGTAATTAATAGTCTAGTGGAACAGACACCACAACGCACAAGAGCAAGTGCAGAATAAACAATCAGCAAGGCAAGGCAGTCTTACATCATAAAGCATAAATAAAATGCTTCCCTCTTAGCTTAAAGGAATGGGGAAGAGAGAATAAGTCATAATATTCCTCTATTTTTGAAACAAAATTTATGTGTTAATATTGTATTTTTATAACATGGAATACCCTTTCAAAGTCATAGGTTAAACCAATCAAATACCTCTTATAATTTTTCTTAAGTGAAATTTTTTTCCTCATATGCCAAATATTTTGATATTGGGGAAACACTAGCTAGAAAATGCTTCTGTATCATTAATGTCAGCTTTTAGCCTTCACTCTGTTGATCAGCAACTGCACCTTTCTCCATTCACAGACAGTTTCTAATGTGTTATTGAAGATATTGAAACTAGTCAAAAAAAACAAAAAGGGGCCAAAGAAGTGATGTCCATAGCCTCTACCCCAGTAATATATTTCTGTCTGCTTTTCACAAAACTTGACCTTAGAAAACCTCTTCTTTTCTACGAGGTATTGACGATGATAATTCTCTTAAGAATCTTCCTGTATTTTAAGTGTTTTTTATCTGTTGCAAGGATTTTCTAACATGGCTATAATTATCCACTTCCTTTTCTTCTCCGCCTCTCCGTCCACCCTCTACCCCAAATTTCTATGTATTTATGAATCAAACTCAAAATTCCAACAGAGTAGTGTTGGTTTTTCTCACCTTGCTACAGGACTTGCAGCAGTAGGGAAATGGCTGGCTAGTGGAAATGTAATAGTTCTTCAGGTTGTGCTTTTTTTCCATTGCTTTGGGAAATATCTCCCTCATGATGAGGGTGAATGATTTTGGTGCCACTGTAAGGCCAAATATAAGGAATTTAATCTGATTTTTTTTCCTTCTCAGCAAAGTTTCATTTATATCTGGCATTAATCTCATTTCTGTAAAAGCATCCAGGAGGAAGGAAATCAAACTACTTGATCATGGTTACTCTTCTCTCATTATTATATATGAATCTATTAACATTGTAACTGTTTTGTGTTAGTTTGCCTCAATATGCATTTCAAAATTACTATATACCATGAAATATTCTTTATTAATTGTAAAAGTCAGATCTGTCCAACTATCCATTTTGACCATTTAAATTACAATAACTAAATTACTGAAACTTGATGGTCATTTCCTGCTCTGTTAACTCAAGGATCTTGAATAATTTTTATAGCCAGGATCCCCAGCCTGTTATCCAGTTGATCTCATACTTGGAAAGTGCTTCAGTGGGCAAACATTTAACCTTCCATGCTCAGGTCAACAATGAAAGTAAAGTTTAACCTAAGATGTACTACTGGTCTCCAAAATCTGATAATAGTACTGAGAAAGATGAAGTCATCATTACTCTCAAAAAGATTTCATGAGTTCACAAAATGCTTTTAAATCATTACTTTACTTTTTTTCTTGTTCCATTACTTTTTTCTTGTTCCTTTCTCTGTTGCCTTAGCTGATTGATCACACTCTGCTTAAGACTGAGTTACTGAGCGTGTTCTGTAACTTTTGTAATGGATTTCTGTTATCGAAGGTGCTGAGAACCTGAATAATTTGTATGAACCTCCCCAGTATTTGTCAGCTATTTGCCATTTGAGTCTAGTTGATATTGACATGCCCTCTTGTTATTCTCATACCTTTTCTAGAAATTCTGTAATTGATGGGAAAAGTGACCAGTGTTATGTCAAAAATCCGCTAATACATAGCCTGAACTTCAGTTAGAATTTCATCATTTAACTTTGTAGAATCCTGCTGAGAACAAGTTTATTGGGTAAAGAAGATAATGTTGGTGGCAGGAACTGTAAAGCATGAATTAGTTGGGATGTTTATATATGCACGAAGTTACAAAATGAGCATTCATTTCTCCTGTGGAATATAAAAAGCTGGCATCTTATTTTAGAAGTAAAAGTAGAGTAACTTAGCCTACCCTCATTGCAGTAGAATGTAGAATACATCTATGGACTTGTTTATGTTACAAGATGAAGTTTATTTTAGTTGTTTCATTTTAAATTGCCTTAGATTTCCACACAGCTGTCTTGGAAGTAACGCAGTTATGTATTTCAGTGAATTTTATTCATTGCTATTGTGTTTCTAGTAGTTCTATAAAGACTATTCAGTATTGTTTTGCTTCCTGCTAGAAGTGGTTGCTGTTTTCCTCTATGTGCTCTGCACTGTTGTCATCTTAACTGGGTGCTACCTTTTTGTATAGAAGCTGCTAAGCTACCAGGTTACCCTTTTCACTTCCAAGTGTTCACTCTTACACACTTTCTAGAGTACTTTGTAATCTTCCATGTGGGCTTTTGCAAACATCCAACAATATATTTTCTTCTTTAGAAGGCGTCATACTGAGTCTCTTCTAGGGAAGGCTTCCTGTAGTGCAGACATCTCTAACAGGTGATAAGAGAATAAAGGGAGGAATACACAGAGCTGGTCTCAGCACTGCAGAAAAACAAAGTAATGCTGGTAGAAATACCTACATCAGGGATCTGAACTGAGTATCTAAGGATGGCTCTTTGACCTGTTGATGTTTCAGAACTCAGGCTGTTATTATCCATGTGAGGTTGTTACTTCATGGTAGTGTGGTGGGAAATTTTTCAGATAGTGTCTCCGAAAACCCAGCAGCACAGACATGGTTTCCATCCTAACCTCCTGCCTGAGGGGCTCTGAACTGAAGGAGCTCTGTCTAGGCAGCCAAAACCATTTGATCCTGAACATTTTGGTATGTAACAGCTGGGGATTGTGAGCCCACTGCCTAAACTACTGTGGAGAAAGTTCTTTTGCTTAAAAAACATTGTAAAATCATGTTTACCAATACATAACATATGTGCTATAGTTTTTACAGAAATACAACTTATTTTTCTCTAAACTTATGGTCTGCTTCTGTGATAGACATAGGTGCTACTTTAAAATACAGACACTTAATCCCATCTCACCAATATGTTGAGAATGACAGTTGAACCAGAAATTTAAAGTTTTGTGTACCATGGTAATTTCCAAGAGTTATTGAATGCACCTGTGTCATTCCATAGTGGTCCAGCCAATGTTCCCTAGCAGGAACACATTTACCCTGACAGCTTGGTCTTGGAGATGCTGGTGCAGACAGCCCATCATTTGCTGATGAGCCACCACTGATCTAATTCACTAGATTTAATAACGGGCCTTTACCTCCCAGTACTGAGGAAACTGGACATTTTCACAGAGGTTATTTTATGCTTGCTCTTTTATGGAGGCATCAAAACAGCTCAGTATGATCTATTTAATCTCTTCCAGACTGAAATATGAATCGCAGAGATATTTTAAAACTAAATTTCATTGTATAATATCACATTTATATTGTAATTGTGGACACAATGAAGAAAGAGAGAAAAACCAGAACATATACTGACTCAAGTTCATTAGTAAAGTTAGAGATTTTTAAGTTCAACAGTCCAAAACAGACTCCAGATGTTATTAGGGAAAACAATTCTCAAATGACAGTTCATGTTGCTGATATTTTCTTAGTTTGGTCATTATTGAGATAGCTTTATTTTTTATATAAAGGTGATAATACCCACATAATAATGGAGTGTTTCTTTGAAAGAAAATTCTCCCTGTCATCAAACTTAAAGGTTTCCTTTGAAGAACCAGGATACTTTCAGCTGCTGGTAGAAGCACCTGCTGAACAATCCCTGTGGTAAGAAACTGAAACACTTAAAAAAGATTGGACTCAAAATTTGATGAAATGATGTATAAATGAAGTCTATTATGATATATGCACTGTGATGGCTGAGCAAATAAAATTTGATGTCAGAATGCCTTTCCTAGGAATCTGAACTCACTATTATTGAGGTAGAGAAAATCTAGGTTTCTGCTAAATCTTTATTTTTTCCATGTCATGATACTTTATCATGGCTTAAATATATTGCAGTCAGATTTGGTTAGTACTTTATATTAAACATAATGTATTCATAAGCTAGTTTGCATAGGTAGAAAATGCTGTGGAAAACTGTAGAAAAATGTGTTTATAATTTATTTAAGGTAAATGAAGATATACATTTGCTTTCTATTATTTTCACATTTTCAACATATTTTGAATGTGAGTTTTGATAACTGTTTTTGGAAATAATCAGTCCATTGTTTTTCACTGTTTTTCACTGTTTTTTTTTTTTTTTTTTTTTTTTTTTAACTAAGTAAGAAAAAATGTTTTCAGTTTTATGGTATGTGCAGCACATCAGACTGAATTAGATGCCACAACTATTTTAGCCTAATAGTTGAGAATTATGCCAAAACTCGACTTCTTACAAATGAAAATTATAGATATTACATAACTTCGTTGGAGACCTAGAACATAAAGAAAATGCTGGAACTAGTATCACAAAACATGAAATACTGGACCTGCACAATTTTAAATATAGTTTAAGTGAAATGTCCTGACCAGCATGTACATTTGTAGGCAATAGTACTGTAGCAAGGCACTAATCAGCTAAGTACCATAATCCTCCTTATAGGGTAAATTCTTACTTGACCTCCAGCTATATACAGCGCATGGTAACAGCATTAAACTGTAACACTCCTCTCATGCTCTCAATAGCTTCCCATTGGGTCAGCTCTCTGACTTGAATTGCTGTTGTTTCAGATACTAAACTTTATTTTTTTCCTAGATGCCTTATATTTTATAAGTGCATTTTGGGGGAAGGGAAGGGTTTGTAAAATACATATCTAAAAAATTGTCTCTCGAAATTAAGAGACTGTTTATATGATCTCACTGAACCTAGAGGATTAAATGAAAGCTCTAGCGAGAACAGAAATTGATGTATTCTCATGAACCCGAGGCTTCCTACTTCCCAGATGTGCAGTGGCTGATCAAAAGGTAAAGCAGGGAAGAAAGATGCAAAATGTATTGTGTGAAAACAGTGTCTAATGCTCAGAATTTCTTGTTCTTCTGGGGGATGATTAGGGAGATAATTTTTACTTTTAGTAAAAAACTCAATGGAAGTACTGAAAAACTTTTTCTTGTGCTTCAGATATATGTGACTATTATCTTTAATAAAATCTTTTGCTTTCCTATAATTTAGTTTTTTAAATTGTATTCTATTTTCTGTGATAAAAATAACTCTTGAAAGATTGTATTTCTTTTAATAAAAATAGCATATGTAGAATTTTGAAATATTATTTTATTTAATATTATTTGTACTTTTTAATAACAGTTCAGTATTATATTTACTCATTGTTATGTTAGTATTTCTGTGACCTACTATTCTTCTAACACCATGTGTTTTAAACTAATTTGAATCCTGCTGTTAGACAGCTGTTAATTGATTCCACCCTTCTGCAAATGATTTCTCTAGTGTCAGTACTGATGCAGATAACAAGAATGCCCATTCTTACCAATCATTCTTGAAAACAATCTAACCAATTTGCTATTTATTGTAGTTTTTATTAATATCTTTTTTTGAGATAAAATTTTTACTGAACGAAAAGGTGCAATATTGCTTATCTCTTAAGTGGAAATAATTAGCAAAATAATAATTTTGAAAATGTTCAGAAGTAGAAATAAAGAAAAATCTTAGCATATTTAACCTATTTATAAGAGGTAAGCATTCATCAATATATCTGAATGAACGCTCAGAGTAAAATATAGTTGTTTTATTTCTCTGTTTGCAGTTCTCTAAAATCATATTATATGATTTAAGGGCTACTGAATACTCAGGCAAAATAAAGGAGGACAAAAATAATTTCTACTGTTAGTCCAGTTTTCCTATCTGTGATGTTCTCGATTTAAGAAAAAGTGAAACAAATGTATTACCTAAATATTTGTAGATTAGCAATTGATACTTACAATCACCTCTTTTATTCAGCAGTTTTTTCCATGTTATAACTCTTCCTCATACAAATTGAAATTAACCCTGCTGCAATGCTGAATTTTTACTGAATTACTTGTATAGAATAAAAATGTATTGTTTCATATATGTCTGTGCAATCATGTCAAGTTCAAAGCAAATTTGTTATAAGTGGTGACTTTAATTATAATAACATTTTGTTACTACAGATTTCCTTTCATTCTGTTGATACAAGCCTGCAGTCAGTGAATTCATATTTTCAGATAAAATCTAATAGAGATCAGCATCTGCTCTACCAGTCTCATGCTTCAGTAAATTTACTAATCATCATTGTAAACTTAATTCATATTTGGAGATATTTAGCTGGAATGTATTCTAATGGTTCAAAGTATGGTTTCTATAAAATAAAATCGCAAGGCGTGGCTGAAATGAGGAATGAAATTTTGTCTCACATGAGCTTTACCTAGTGGATTCCTTAGATGTGTGAGTGTTAGATATACTTCAGAACAATTTTTTTAAAACCATATTGGTCAAATGCAATGAACACCTTTTCTATTTATCAAAGTAAGCTGTTTAAATTAATTAACCTGTGAATTGTGCACTGGTTGCTTACATTCTTCATTTTTTTTGAGGGGGTGAGAAACTAAGGAGAGGGGAACTGACAAATCATAAGTTTAATCTAGTATAAAACTAGACAGCATAGAGGAACTGTAAAGAGAGATCTTGGTGAAAACTGGAGCTGCTTTGAAGTTAAAAAACCACATCTTTTTTCAATAAGGGAGCCATAGCTGCTTTGAAGAATGGGCAAACTGAATTCTCCTGCACAGTATGACTCAGCAAAGGCAGAAGTTATAAGCAGAGAATGAAGAGTTAAATCATTTCCAAGTAGCCTCTTAAAACCACAGCCAAAAATTTTGCAGATTTTTCAGTGTGGAGAAGGAAGTCTGTGGCAATGGTTTCCTAAATGAGAGAGTAGAACCCTCCCTGTGAAAGGCAGGCAGACCTTAAAGCTGCACAGCAAGTTTTCTGGGTTCATTGCACTCAGGGGGCTTTGGGTACAAGGTCCAGAGTATGCTCAGCTCAGCTCCTGGCAGCCTGGGAACTCTTTGACAAGGTGCTTTATCTGCTCCCTCTCACCATTGTTTTAAAACAAGTGCCTTGACTGCTGAATACAACACAGAAATACAGAATTTCAAATAGTAGAACTATCCTTAAATGATCACTCAGGGACCAACAAAGCAGTTTCCCTGGCAGGAGCCATATAGTAAAGGAGAGTTGAAGCTATGTTCAGTGTATTTGATGAGGTCTCTAGCAAGAAGCCTGCATCTTGCATGGCTTTTGTGACAAAGTTCTGGTGGAAAATGTCAATTTTTACCTTCTCTGAATTATACTTTCATGTATTGAAAGGATCACATTTTGAGTTAAGCAAAATTACAATATGTGCAGGAGAGATATTTTCAGTTTTAATTTTCCATTCAACTTTATTCCTTGATAATTTATAGGAAAGGGAGAAGAAAATTTTAAAGTATTATCTAGTAAATTATAATTAGGTCTTACAAGTAGATGGCAAATATTCAGTTTTCAAGTAGCTGATGGCTCAGGCACACTGAGACCATTATTTTATTGACCCAAATTATAATTTTTTAATTGACCCAAAGCTTCTGATAAATAATACTCTTCAAGTAAATGCAACTTGATTCAGGTAGTCAAACAGAACTTTAGAATGATATTTTCATGAATGTTTTCTCCAGTTCAAATGTGTATTCTGTTAGTCTGAGAAAAAGATTATTAGCAGGAGGGTCTGACATCTAGTTTTGACTGTGATATAAATACTTTACATATTACAATGTTTTTTAATGTCTCTGACTTCTGAAATGTGATGGATACTTAATTTTTTATGTATCCTTTTCTACAGTACATTTGGGCCAATTTTCTAAAAACCTAAATCAAAGCAGAAGAGTGTTTTCTCTTTAAGGAAGAATACAAATGAGTGTCAAAGACTTCCAAGATATTTAGTTCCATTATGGAAATCACAGCCATCAAAGCTGAATAACTGTCTTATATTCTTCTATGTTATATTTTAAGCACTTAATTCTATTGTGATGTGGGGGAGCTGAATAATTTAACTTTATGAGCAAGTCTACAGATTACAGGCAATCTATTTGCTTTTCCATAATATTAGTGATACCTGTAGTGCACTGCAAATAAGGTTTCCATCAGTGTAGGGTTATGGGTTATGTATTAAAAGACCAAATGTCATGTATTGATGAATTACAATAAAATAAATATATGGTAATAAGTAGGAAAAAATAAGTTTCATATTCTGTATCTGAAAAAAACCCTCATTTACAGAATGTGCCTGACTAAGAGACTTTTGCAGGTTCTAGAATTTTTTAACCATAATAGAGATTTTATTTTATGGTTGTTTCAAACAAGTAGCAACCACAATGGCCTAGAGGATTTTTCAGAAAAGGTGTGATAACCTTTTCAGAAAAGGTGGTAATCCTTCTGACAAGAGATATATAGTGCTTAGGTCAGCAGGGAGCTGGAGGGTGCATATCACACCCTTAAAGTTCACTTAGCTTTTAAAGCTCTAGGGAAGTCCTGGAAAGGCAGGACTAGTCATTTTCTATGGTGTATCCAGCTGGAGGTACTTGATGAAAGGGTTTTATTAAGGTGTCTTTGAGGTAGTTAATGGTGAGAAATGGATTAGACAGATGCTCATGAAGGTGAGTGAGAATTAGCTAGTGATCTAAAAATAGCATAAGATTTTTAATAGTAGGGACAGGCCATAAGTTTTCATCAGTACTAGTTCCCTCCTACTGTGATTTCATAACTCTGATTTAAAATGTATAGCATTCATTGTACAACTCTGTATATAGCAGGTATTTTTAAAATTAAAAAATTGTTGAATATTAAAGGGGGGCTAATTGTGCTGTGATGAAAATGACAGACTTTAATGCTAAGGGTCTGGTGACTGTGGGGCAGGATGAGCCCTCTCCTGACAGAAGGTTTCTGGCTGATGAGGTGTACAGGTACAGTTAATTTATTTCTGATGGACAGGACTACAGCTTCTGGTTAGTTCAGCAACTTCAGTAGTGAAGTTAGATGACTGCACCAGGAATGAAATTAATTAGAAAGGGGGTTTGATAATGGCAGTCAACATAGGTCAGTAATTAAATTAGTTACTTTTTTCTGTCAGGCTGCTTTCTCTGAAGAAAGGCACTGTATTTTCAGGTAGGTCCTTTTTCTTGCATGTATTGTAGTAGTCGGCACACGCAGGGGAGCTGTGCAAAGCTTTTTCCTTCATGAAAGGTTGGAGTAGATTGAAGACCCAGCTGCTCTTCACATTACTGTCAGCCATAGATGGTTTCCTATATTTATGTCTTAAATGGAGGAAGGGAAATGACTCTTTGTAGTAAATGTAGCACACCAGGTTAGAAGATGTTTGTTCAAGTGGTATAAAAATATAATGCTAAATCAACACATCCTCCTCTCATTAACATAGTTCATGCTAGAAAAAGTAGGTGTATTTTTCAGAAAGTCGTATGCCAGTTCATCTGATGATGTTTCCTTAATAGAAATTTTCCTCATTTTCCTCAGCAACAAGTCTACAATAATGTTTTTCACTTATATAGAAATCCATCTTTTTTATCCCACTCAATCTTCCCCCCATGACATTATAGCCCTAATGTCATCTGAAGAGGATTGCATCCATATTAGGACACTGTGACATGGAGTGATATATTAACTTATTTATATGTATATATACACACACACAGGTGTTTTCTGCATGTTTATATAATCTTCTATTTGTAGCTAAACCAATTCTTACAATTGTGTTGTTTGTATTGCTGTAGATACAAGTATGTAGATGTTTATTACTGAAGCATGTGCACACAGACTGCTCCAAGGCACACATGAGATTTGTCAAACTAGAATCTGTATGGCTTTGTGTGTTACACTGTTCATCATGGAGTTGATCCTGTAAACCATATATGCTAGACTGCTTTAATGCTTTGGAGGATCAAATTGATGCAAAAAAGGTGTCTCTGAAGACACGTGATCTATAGGTTATATAGACTGAGTATACACAGTGTATTAACAATATAGTATGTGTACATTTCATGTGTACACGTATTTGTCTCAGTCTTGCAATGAGACTCACATGGATGAATGCCTGTATCTGATGAGTGCAGATTTTTCCTGTATGGAGGACACAACTGGGGAGGGGAAGTTATGCACACTTTTGCTATAGCCATGACAGAAATTTTCAGGGATTGGGTAATTTGCTATTGGAAGAACTTACTTTGGGATGTGGCATAATTTTCATCATCTGAAGTATTTAAGTGAAAAATATTTATCTTGCTTAAAGTATTTCTGCATCTAATCTCTGTTGTCTTAATGAAGCTTCTATGTCTTTGCAAACTGTCTGCATTTGGGTAGTTCTGTTGTTCTAATTGTCCCTTCCCATTGGCCATTCTGGTTTTAGCCTTATGAAACTCTGTTCGTCAGTTGGAGCAATTCAAGTTGAGTCCCCCGTAGCAGAATCTGTAGAGATTTTGTAAAACTCACAGAGGTTGTAATTTGTGCTGGTACTAACACGCCACTGACAAGACAGATAAGCTTCACCGTAAGCAAATAGGCATCTGCATGATGCTTTTAGAACTTGTCATGCTTCACACAAAGAGTATCATTTTTGCAAGATTGAATTAATTTTCTTACTTGTAGATGCCATTGCAAAGCTAAACTTTACTATTTACGAGGCAATACTGGGTCCAAACCTTTCAAGCACAGTTTAATAATTCTGTATGGTACCAAAACCAGTACAGTATGCCAGTTTGACAGTCACCCCACAGGCCACGCACACTCTGCACTGACAGTTGTAGTTTTCCCTTGCTGAGCAGAGACTGCATTTCCTTCTTGGCTGTGAAAAGAATGTTTTCTCTCCTATCAGATAGACAGAGCCCTTTTTACTTTCCTGGGCACAGAGGAGAACCTCTTTCTCCTTCTCCCCTTCACTAAGTTGAAGTGTTTCCTTTCTTCTTCTAGGACAACTGTGACAATGACAGGTCTTTGTATTTGCTCACCTTTTTTGCCATCCTTCTAAACACTAGGCAGGATCTCCTGGCTGCTGCCTGCAAGGCTGCCCTTCAGAATCAGTGGCCATTTTGTGAGTGTAGAAAACATTTTAAAAGGGATCTTAATTATAAAGGTGCACCTAATTATAAGAAGGAAGGACTAAGAACACAAAAATAGCTTCTCATTTGTATTTTTATTACTTAAAGTTTGAGTTGATCTACATTATCCCAGAGAAGGCCCACCTCTCAGTCACTTTTATCCAGGATGTTTGCTCAAGTTTCCTGCAGGTAACTTCTTCAGATCCATGTAGGGTGAAAAGCCAAGTGTGAATCAGGACATGTCTGGAAAATAGCATTTTACATGCTTATTACCGTACAAGGATTGATAAAGGCAAGATTTGAAGTTTGTTTTTTTCCTATTTAACTGATCTCCTCTAATCAAGTAGCAAACAATGCCGTGTCAAACAGAAAACATAACATTCAATATATGTTCCAGACATACCCTTTATGAAAATATTACATGAATCAAATATAAATGAATCACATGCTGCAATCTCTCATTTGTCAGTGTCAGGAAAGAATATTTGTCAATTCTTTTTCCACCTTCCTCTGAAGCCTCAGTAGCTGTCTATAGCTAAATGGTGTCAATGACATCAAAGAGCCAATACTTTATGTGATGCAGGAGCTCCGTTCTGGTATTTGTCTTGCTCAAATGCTTGGGCTAATACTGCTACCATCCCTACAGAGATGGGAAGGATTCTTTTCTCAGCTCAGGCAGCACTTTGAAACTCTTTCCCTTCACAACACAAAAAAGTGTTTTGTTTTCTAAGTTCAGGACTTCTGAATTCATCTGAATTAGGCAAGTGCTGCCATTGAACCTTTGTCTGTTTTCTGCCCTTGGCACAAATTATAGTTTTGTGGGGACTGAAATGTATGTTTTTGAGCAATAACAGCTGCTAAAAGAGTAAACTAACTGCATGATGCTTCTAGCCCTAATTTCCATGGTGATTATAAAACTCTATGAAATGGAAAGATATGGTCAAGTTATATTGTTGTAAAATGATTACAAAGGATTATAAAATTTTGGTACTTGTAAAGCAGTCATGACTACAAAGTAGCCAAAGTATTTGTATTCTATATTTTATGAAGTCATATTAGCATTTTTCCTTCAAAGCTTTTTTTTATTCACACTGTGCACGATAAGCAGATTTATAGCATGACATGCTTTCTTTAATTTAGTACAGAAAATGTGAGAGAACATTCACAAAGAAACTCAATGAACGGATTTTTTTCCATCAGCTGGTCATTTTATCTTTTAACTAGCATTAACTGTATATTTTTGCTACATAAAATGTTGACAGAATTCTCTTTCTGCTTTCTTGCCATGATAATTTAGGAAAAGAAGCCCTTCAATATCAAGAGAACAGAGCAGAAGATACGACCAAAGGGACGAGAGAGACGAATATTCACAGTATGCTACATCAGACAGTGCGATGCCCAGGTCACCATCAGATTATTCAGATAGGCGGTCACAGCGTGGGCCTCAGTTATACGAAGAACCTGAACTGGGTGATTATAGAGATTCCAACAGAAGGAGCCGCAGGCGTTCCAAGGAGTATCCGGTAGAAGAAGAAGATGCACAAAGCAGGGAAGAATATGAAAGGCAAAGGAGGGAAGAGGAATACCAGGCACGGTACCGAAGTGATCCTAATTTGGCTCGTTATCCAGTCAAGCCACAGCCGTATGAGGAGCAAATGCGTATCCACGCTGAAGTGTCCCGAGCACGTCATGAACGGAGACATAGCGATGTCTCACTGGCAAATACAGAGCTGGAGGATTCTCGGATGTCCATGCTCAGGATGGAACGGCCATCAAGACAAAGATCAGTGTCTGAGCGCAGGGCTGCCATGGAAAATCAACGTTCATACTCTATGGAAAGAACTCGAGAGGCTCAGGGACCAAGTCCCAATCGTCAGAGGACCACAAATCATAGCCCTCCTACACCTAGGAGGAGTCCAATTCCTCTGGAAAGACCAGACATGAGGCGCTCTGATTCTTTAAGGAAACAGCACCACTTGGATCCCAGTTCTGCTGTCCGGAAAACAAAACGTGAAAAGATGGAGACCATGTTGCGGAATGATTCACTCAGCTCAGACCAGTCTGAATCTGTCAGACCTCCACCACCAAAGCCCCATAAAACGAAAAAAGGAGGTAAAATGCGCCAGGTTTCATTAAGTAGCTCAGAAGAAGAATTGGCATCCACTCCAGAGTATACAAGTTGTGATGATGTAGAGATTGAAAGTGAAAGTGTTAGTGAAAAAGGTAAGATTTCTAATTTTTTGATTGTTTCAATATATAGATTTGATTTGGTTTCCATTACTTTGGACATTTATTTTAGCTATTTAAATTGATAGCAACCACACATCTACAGCCCTTCAGAGATGAGTCAACTTTGTTGTGATGGGAATTGGGATTTTTTTTTCTGATTTTTTGTTTCATCTACACAAATTTAATGATTTATGTGGAAAACAACATCTCAGCTCCTATAAGTATTTGGATAAGTTAAAGGAAAAAAACATGCCTACTGAAAAACCTGACAATGAAATCTGCAAAGTATCTAAAGCTGGGCTGTCATATAAGGCCGTGGTTTCATGTCCATTAATACCAGATTTGTGTGCTCCTGGATCACAATGAGTGCATATTTGATGTGGATCAAGTGTGGGCGCATGACATGTGGATCAAGTGTGGGGCGTGTTTTTGTTGAATTAACTGGAGCACATGATATGGACCTTATGCCAGTTTCATGCTGTCTGCTGCAGGTTAAAGAATGTCTGATCTGCAAAAATAACTGTGTGTATGAAGTTAAACCATTGAAGTTTTGAGACAAATTTAACATGACTTATGCAGTTTAAACCAATGGAGGTTTCTTTTTCTTGTGGTGCTATGATGATTTTTGGTTTTAGTGCTTTTTAGAAATAGTTTTGGAGTTACTCCAATATCAGAAAAAAAATAAGGATTTATTGAAATGACTTCCCAGCCTATAAAAAGATAATTTATAATCTAAATATGAAAGTACTGGGGACCATGAGTTTAAGCTCAATCAAATGAATATTATTAGTTCACTTACTTTCATATATGTTGTTTTAAGCTTTTTTTCAGTTATTATTCTTATACCAGTGAACCTTTATTAATTCTTCTGAATTGTCATCTGCTGTTGTGGATTTGGAATAGAAAATTTACTACTATTTATTATTATGATTAATATTGCTATCAAATTGGTTCTGAAGCAAGTAATTAACTCAAGTAAGTGAAATAACTCTGAATTTTCATATGTCGATATCTACAACCATGGTCTGATAATTAAGGAGCAAGACAGTGTAGAATGGAAGGAAATTTCACCAGGTCAAAGTAGACAGTTGCACGTACTTATGTGAAGCAATTGTGATGAAACCTGGACCCCCTTGGTCTTCCTGATGAGTAGAAAAAGCTTACACCAACTTTATGGTGTTCATGATTTTGTTCTTGGAAGTGACCTTGAGGAAAATAGGAGCAATCAATACATGAGAAGTAGTAACATAATGTTTATTTAAGGCAATTCAGTGTAGGAAATGTAGTATACAAAATAATATACAAACAATATATTTTTTGTACACATAAGACACAAAGCATATACATTTAGGATTATAAAATTATTTAGGTTGGAAAAGATCTGCAAGATTATTGATTACCACCAATTTAGCACTTCCATGGCTTTTAAAACATCAATAACCCTAGTGTCTGCTGCTGCATGGCTCTCTATCCCCTACCTCTGTGGAGACAGCAGAATGAAGGACCCCACTAGCACAATGTCTCTCAGACACTGAGACACTGGAGTGCTGCTGCCTGGTTTATCTATAACAAGTCTGGTTTCATGCCTTTCCCCTTCAGACCTAGTTTAAAGCTCTGTCCATGAGCCCTGCTAATACCTGACAAAAGTCCTTTTCCCCTTTTGAGACAGGTGACCCCCATTGGTCATCAGCAGGCCCGGTGTCATGTAAACTGTAACCATGATCAAAACCCCACAAATTTCTGCTGGTGACACCAGGCTCAGAGTCAAGTATTGATCTGCTGAGTCTCCCTCTTTTCCCTCCTCATTTCCTGCAACTGGGAGAATAGAGGAGAAGCCCACTTGTACTCCTGATTCCTTAACTTGTCATCCTAAAGCCCTGATGTCTCTCTCTTTGATTGCCACTTTGCTGCCTACCTGAAAAATCCATAATGGCTGAGGGTCTTTCCAGGATAAGGAACCTTTCCCTTCACAGCTGGGTCTCAGGGATCCACCAGGCTTTGCCAAGAAGTGGGTCTGGTCTACATATTGGGCCTTCTGCTCCCTTCAGATGGGAGTTTAAAGCATGCTGTACAATTCTAGATTCTCTGTCATAACAATGATCTTACAAAACATACAGCTTTAACTTAAAAAATTCTGCATTTTAAGTGTCAAAGAAAACATTCTTATTGATAACAATAGTTAATAATAATGACAATATCATGTCTGTCCTGATTTCTGAGGTAGTGAATGAAGCTAAATATTTGTTATATAAATTAATTTAAAAAGCTTGCAAAGATTTTGCAGGAAAAAAAAAAAATTGCTCCATACTATGCTTTGTTAATCTTGATTGAATTAGCATAAGCACTTTGTCATGAGATACAGAGTGTAGCTGTTTCAAAGTGGCCTAGTGCTGGCCTGCGGCTGGAACCAGTGTGGAGAATAGCCTTGGTTTTTCATAAAGGAGAAGAACAACTGCTTGAACTGGGGGAGGATGGGACTGCTTTGACTGTGTCTGCTCCCAGCCTGGGCCGGGGGTCCTGGGCTGGGAGGAAGTGACCGTGCATAGTACAGGAAATCATTCCAGCAGTAACACCTGTACCTGGAGCCAGAGCCAGCTGGTGACAGCCTCAGCAGCCCTGGTCACATAATCCAATAATATCCTCAGACCCTCCTACTTCTCCCCCGCCCTTTAACCACTGGAGTGGAATTTGTTGCAAAGACAGACTGGGATTCCCTAAGCAAGGAACGTGGACCAGGCAGCATTGACATGAAGGGCTGAGATGGTGTTTGGTGGGATGAGGTGTGCTAAGACCATGGTCAGGAGCTGACACTGTGACAGACGAGTTCATTCTTTGGAAGCTCAGGAAGCAACGCATGAGAAGAGTGTTTAATGTACANAAGCTCAGGAAGCAACGCATGAGAAGCAACGCATGTAGCTGAGATTACACCTGTGTTTACCTGTAACTTAGGTTGTGCCCAAATTAGACATATTTTCCAGAGTGAATTTTGTGTAGGCCTTCACAGACATTGACTATAATAACCGAACACCAATTTAACAGATGGCCTCTGCCTTTTTCTGTGAATAGGATGAACAATTCTTCCTTATTGTGTTATTCAAATTTTTCTGAAACTCACAATATTTTTTCCACATTATGTAAGAGACCCTTCTTCGCTCTTGCTGTGAATACCAGGCTTCTGGAACTGCAAAGATGTCTCCATTTACAACATGTATTGCCAATCCTGAGATCAGTGTAGCAGACAGTTCAAAGCTATATCTCCATGACAGGACCTCCTGCCTGTCTTAGGAAATACAGTTTGGAGAGGAAAAAAGAAGTTGCCTATATGTTTTAGACCAAAATATTATGTATATTGCTATTTTTCATAATAATGAAAGATCAAAATTGCTTAAAATGTTAGAGAAAAACAATTCTTGAAATGCCAATGTTTTTATGAAATCGTAAATTTTAAATGGCTGTAAAATAGATGCTCCATCACTAAACCCAGGGATTATAATGACGCATTTATAAATGTTCTAGACTGTTCAAATCACCAATTCTTTCTCAAAACCATCTCAGTTTACATGGTGCAGTTTGAAGGCTCTGAGAAATGTGGCTTATAAAAAGAGAACAGTTGTGATGGTATTGTAGAAGAGTGAACACTGAACTGTGTCAGCTACGGAGGTCCAAATAAAGCTGTATTTTGTGGTGTGCAATTTAGGCCAACCTTTCTACACTGCTTGTCCAATTTAAGTGTCTTCTATTGTGAGGGACAGTTAGAGTAATTTTTTACCTGCATGTTCAGCTAGATGTTTCTCAGTGCAATTCTAAGGAATTGCCTCGGGGAGGTTTGAAAGGGCCCCCATTATTTGTTAGCCAGCATGAAGCAGATGTGAAGCAGAGTGCTACTGGCTAATTCTGTGTGTCCACAGGCTTTACAGGTAAATTTAGAAAATCAAACAGTACCACTGCCCATGTATTCCTTACGGCAATACTGTCACACCTGCAGTCTGCCAAAGGACCAATCTGAAGAGACTCAGGAAAGCTTGTGATCCCTCAGAAGCACCCCCACTCAGAACACAGGCATGAAAGAGGTGACCTGCACTGAAGCTGGGGTTCTGTTTGCACCTTCCCCAAACACTTGAGGGTCTCAAAAGCCCTACAAGTCTTTACAAATCTCTCAAACTCTAGGGATTCAGCAAGGGACAATCTCTGCATGGAAGAAGAGAATTCATTCAATGAAATCTAGGTGTGTGATAGTTCTAAATATTGCCCTAATTTGTTCTAGTGTAAAGTAGGACATAGTAGATTCTCCAGTGACGGTAAACAGTTCAGGCATACGTGCACACCATGCTCTCAGCCACTTTTCAGAGCACCCTGTGAGAGGTATCTGTTTGCACAAATGGTGGCTGACATCTAATGTGGGTGGAATCTGTGGTGGGAAAGCCAAATGTGTTTGTGTTTTGTCAGTTCTTAAATTTAGTGTTTGCTTTCACCCTTATTTTATTAAAACATGATAGCTAGTTAGTTTTTATTATCAAAGAAGCTCATATGTATAGAAGGATAAAATCCTTTAGGTTGGAAGAGATCTTTGGGATAAAGATTAAGCCATTAACTTAAGAATGACAAGTTCACCACTAAATCAGTGTCACATCCATGCCTTTTAAATACCTCCAGGAGTTGTGGATCAACTAGTTCCCTGGGCAGCCTGTTCCTGTTCCGTTGTTTGACAACCTTTCGGTGAAGAATTTTTTTCCTTATATCCGGTCTAAATTTCCCCTTCCACACCATGAGACCATTTCCTCTCATTCTGTTGCTTGTTATTTTGGAGAAGAGTCCCACATCCACATGGCTACAAGTCCTCTCAGGTAGTTGTAGAGGGCCATAAGGTCCCCCCGAGCCTCCTTTTCTCCAGGCTAAACACCCCCAGCTCTCTCAGCCACACCTCACAGGACTTGTGCTCCAGACTCTTCACCCTCGTTACCCTTCTTGGGACTCGCTCCAATACCTCAACATTTGTGTTGTAGTGAGGGGCCCAAAACCAAACCCAGTATTTAAAGTGCAGCCTCACCAGTGCTGAGTACAGGAGGGTGATCACTGCCCTGGTCGTGCTGGCCACACTGTTGCTGATACCAGCCAGGATGTGACTGACCTTCTTAGTCACCTAGGCATGCTGCCAGCTCATATTCAGCCAGCTGTTCACCAACAGCCCCAACAAAATGTGGATAGACTCGAGCAATCTTAAAATATTCAGCATCCCTGTTTTGTTGATTGAAAGCTGCAGAGTGCAGGCTGTGTGAGCAGAAATGTGTGCTTGCAGGACCAGGTGAAAATACACTGTTCTTTGTCACTAAGCTCACTGAAAACATGAATATATAACCTTGCATTGGCTGTGTTATGGTCATTTACAAACATGTGAAGAACTGCGCTTTCTCGTGATAGAAGTTGAAATATCCTCACGTCTGGAACAGCTTCCAGGACCGACTTGTCTATTGCAGTTTTGAAACCAATCTGGTAGACATCCAGTTTAGTTTTTGATGGAGAATTAGGTCTATTTGAAAGCAATATGCCTGTCACAAGTTAGAAAAAGTATGGTAGCTCATGGTGTGAGGAGCAGAAAGCACATTTCCTGAGTGCTACTGCAAGAACAATGCGTCTTACATGAGCAGAGATGCCAAGGAAGTGGGATTTCATCACAGAGTTCTCACTTTTAAATTCAGAGAGATAAGGGACCTGATTTCAATCCTGATTGTGCCAGTTTCATGTGTCTTCAACAACTTTGGCTTCAAAGTTACGCTGAGCTAAATTAGATCAGAACTAGGTCATTGTTTCTAAAATTTGTTTCATTCAGGTTAGAGAGTTCCTGAAAATCTAACTTCTGTGGAAGAAATTATAGTAGAAGGCAAAATTTCAGGACTGAGCTACAGCAGTTGAATGAAAAGACTTTAAATTCTCACGTGGTTTCAGTATAGAAGTACCTTAGAATTCAAGGTACAAGTTTTAAATGATCAAAAGAAGAATGATTGATTATTTAAAATGCTGAAATGTTTGACATATTTTATTAAAACAGATTTCAGTGAGTGAGAAAATGTCTTTTTATTATTTGACTTAATATTGCAGTCTAGGAGATTGTGTTTTATTTTTGTAATTAAATAATTTTTCTTTTTATACACACCTCTACCTCTTACGTAAGAGAAATATAACTTAAATATAAACAGAGTTTGACTGGAAATTCGGAACTCTGTTATTCCATTTTTTAAGCTTACTCCTATGAGCTGTCTCTATTTTCAGTGCAAATATAAGAAATATCGAGAGAGAAGAAATATTACACTTTTCTCCATATATTTTTAAGCAATAAAAAGTCACTGCTTTGAAAGTACTTCTTACAACATTGACTAAGAAGTACCTAACTACTTTAAAATATTAGTATTGCCTATGATATTTTTTCTAGAAAAATATTTTTCACAGATGTATAGATGAGAATAGAACTAGAATGTTTAAAGTTACAGAAATTTCTAATTGTAGAGAATTTTTAAAAAAAGTTTTACCAAACCTTCTCCTACTTACACACTTCCATGTTCCTTAGAAGACATGAAAAAGGTGTGATTTTTTTCAGCATTTAGAGGACTCTACTGTAACATATTTTAAATTTGCAGAAATTTAAAATATTGGCGTAAGACAATAACATCCCTCATAAAAAAAGCCCTGCCTTTTCCCTGTTCTTGGCTGCATATTCACATCCTTATTATCACTCCTGCTGGCAGAAGCGTTCAGGCAGGTGCACACTGCATCAAGCCAGGAAACTTTTGTGGGGTAACTCTAACTAGGCAAAAAGACAGCAAACATTAACATTAGAAGCTTCCTCATAAAATGATGATTGTCCTCTAAGATATTAAAATACATGCTGAAAAGATAGTGTGTAACTGATTATGCCTTCTCAGACTCTCAGGATAGACAGGGATTTCCTGAAGTCAGGAAGAAGAAATATTCTCATATAGTAATCAGAGCATATAGAATATTTTATAAGAGGTAAATGAACATGAATAATTTCATGGCAACTTCAATTCAAACAAAAATATCTAATATTCAATTTTATTAATTAAAACCTTGCCTAAATTGCAATCTGAACTTTCTGTATACAAATGTACAGGAATAATTAAAACTGTAATTCTTTAATCATGTTCCTTTTACTCAGTGACTTTGCTAGAACTATGGCTATAGCGGAAATGTTGGCTGGGCAAAAGATTAATAATCTTTTGAGGTGATGCAACAAAAGAACTATGAGTTATTATGAAAGTATTTTAGTGCATTTGTTGTAGTTATCTATGATTTCAGGTGAGATTAAGTTTATTATAATAAAACAACATGATTTTTAATATTTTTAAGTTATGGAAAATTTTTATCATTGGAACCTAGCTTTACTAGCTTTAGTTTATCTTTTAAACACTAACTGCAAGATGTAGTTTCCCCTGGAATTTGTGAAAATTTTCTATTCTGAAGGTAAAGATTGTTCTTTTTCAGTTGGAACTGTAGACCACAGAATTATATGGGTGACCAATATTAAAAGTATCACAAAAACATTTTTGCTTTCTCTGCACCCTTTTTAAAATCTTTTCCAAATTTAAATAGAAAACAAAAGAAACTTGAGTTATCATTCCAAGATAATTTTTTCACTATCTTTTACCATCTTGTCAGGTGAAATATCTGCTGAATAAAATCAGTAAGCACCCATTAACTTTTTAATAGTGGTGAGAGAAATTTTTGTACAAACATGGCTGGAAAGGATGTCATCCTAGGAAATGCAAGGCTTTCAGTGTAGGTAATTCTTATCTTACTCAACCGGCTCCACTTATTTCAAACTACAATTTCAGTTTAACTAAGTTAGAAATTTTTACTTGGTAACCAAATCTTGCATCAGGGCTAAGTGCTGATAATTAATACAGATTTGGCACAGATAAGGCAAAATGAAGGCCTTCTGGATTCTATGTGAAACATTTCAGTTCTTTAGAATGCCACGCTACAACAAAAAGCCATCATGAAGTTTTTATTTTGAAGTTTTCTGAATATTTATGTAAATACTGCGATTTTTTAAGTCTTTTTTACAGAGGAGTCCCAGCAAACAGAAATAATGACAACAAAAAAAGAAAAGAAAGACACATAATATTTCCAGAATTCATGAAGTGTGTGTTTTTCACATTATAATTTTCTTCATACTTTGATGAAATCATTATTCTTCTAATAAAACAAAACACTTAAATCAATCTTTAACAGATTAGACTCAGTGTCATTTTAGATTATGTTAGTGCTTTCCTATGGTATATTTAAATTGTTTTGCAGGTAATTTTGTTACTTCTTCAGTTAACTATCAGAAACGAAATGGGCCACTGTCAAATTTAATTACTTTAAAAAATGATTATTTAGTTGGGAGTATTTTATCAATTGTATGGTTTGGGTTTTTTTTTTTTCACATTTTCTGTAAAAACATGTCTTTCTTGTTCTGTTTTTATTTTTATGTGTATTTCATTAAGGATAGGATAATCAGTATGGGAGAAATAGAGAAACCAAAGTGAAGGGGAAACAAGCAGAACAGGCTGCACATATGACATTCATGTGAAAACTGTTCCTAAGGTGCTCTGTCCTTTAGCCCTGTTGTCCCAAGCTCCCCAAAATGTGCCATTCAAGACCTGGAGTTATTCACAGAAACTGCTTGAGATTAAACTGAATATTGTTGAGGGTGAGACCTGGAAGCATATGCTTGTCAGAGGAAAACATGTTCTTTCCATCTTTTCACAGTTCTCATCCATTGCAATTCACAATCTGGGCACCAGGAAGAAATATTTGATATGAATAGTCTGGGCAAAGTGGCACCAGGCTCTGTGTCCTTCTCTGTCTGGCTGTAATTTCTGCTGCAGCTGCTCAGGAGCTGCTGTGTAACAGTGAAGCTGGTCCTGTGAGGAAGCCACTGGCACAGCTGGGAGGGCTGACAGACCCTTTGGGCAGAGACAGTGACAGTCCTACAGAAACCCTTCCCAGTCAGAGCACGAGTGCATCAAAAGTCAGGCCATCTGCCTAGGAATCTGATTATTGATCTAGGAATGCAATTTCACCCTATTTCTAGCTAAATTAAAAATTCTAGCGAACTTTTCCCAATAATAATATTCACTTGAAAGTATATTTAAAAACCTGTAAATGTGTTTTAAAATTTCTGGAGTCTGTCATTAATGTCAAAAAATCATTAATGCATTTCTCCTGTGATGGTCCATTGATGTTGAAATCCTTATTTTAGGGGCAAGGTAGAAAAAATGTGATGTAATGATAATGACATTTATGATAATTAAGAAAATATTAAATACAACTGTTTGAAGAGGATTGGGTCATTGCAATCTATCAAATTGTGGTTTTGTTATAAAATTGTTGAGAAATTTATTTTGCCTTGGAACACAAAGTACCTAAATTTCTCTTAAGAGTGAAGCTTTATGCTAATATAATATAATAATACTTTTATATTTTCTACTGAAGTAGTCCTATTTTTCATGGAAAGGTTAAAGACCATTGCACAAAGAAAACAAGAATGTTTATCCCCCATTGCTTTTTCTTGGTTGTAAATTATGAATTTTTTTGCCATAAAATACGTGGCTTTGAAATGTAACAGGATTAAAAAAATAATTTCTAATTTACTTCAGAAAATATTTCACACAAAATATATCATGCTTTTCTGCTAAAATAGTGACATCTTAAAATATTCAGCTATATTGAGGACAAAGCAGGTCTGCAGACATTTGGTCCTAACTAGTAGATGAACCTGGTTGGACATTGTCACATGTTTACAGAACCATTACAGAATAAAAGAGAGAGGGGAAAATGGAGAAATGTCTCTCAGAAATGTCACTGAGTTCCCCCAACAGAATTGCCATTTCTTACGCTGCAGCCTGGTGCCCCTTTTTATAACCCATCAAAGTCTTTACATTACTCAGTGGTTCTTCTTCCCTTTACTGAATTTCCAATTTTTCTCTTACATAGTTTTTTCACCCTTCTCTCTTTTTTGAAGCCATGTAGTTTAGGCAGTGATTTTTTTTGATCATGCTGCAGCATTTAACAGGCTTTCAGACTTGGAGATACTTTTAAAAAAGTTCATTTCAGTTAATATTTAACTTGCTAAATTGTCAAAAGTGCTGTGGAAGTCAGGTACATCTGATTTTTCCATTTCACCTCACCGATTAAATAAGTTGTTTCCAAGGAACCTTTGAGTAGCATTTGTGAGCATGGAGAAGTAGACTGTGAGAGAAGTGTGTGGTATTGGAGCTTCTGTTTTTTGTCTCATCTGTTTCAATAGAAAAGTGAAGCTAATAGCCTGTATTAATGCACCACTATATTCTGTGTTAAGATATTCTTTTGAAATGTGTAAAGGCAGATGAACTGAATGAATATGTGCATAAAAAATACCTGTGTCACACGCTTGAGGTTTAGTGCAGATTGAAGGCACTGATTCTTATGAAAATGGACTCAGATAGATGGAATTCTAGAGAAACATTCTATAAGAAATAGTTCCTGTGTTTATACTTTCTGCCTTTCTAAACATTTAGATTATGAATATCTTTTAGGTTCCTAGTTATATAATCTGTTTACTTGGAAAATGTAAATACATGGGCATTAGTTATATAATCTAAATAGAATCAAATAACAGTTTTCATCACAAACCTCTATGACTTTTTACTGTTTTGCCTATTTATAGGCCATTTTCTGTATACATCTATAACAGGGAAAGGCTGAGCTTGTGATGCACTATGAAAGATGTTTAGATACTACACTTCTTACTACTCCTAGGAAGTGAATGTATGCAGTATGTTTAATTGGATTTTATAATTTCTAATTATTTTACCATTTTTGCATATTATCATTTGGTTTTAATTTTTTTTCTAAGTTTAGTTCTGAAAATCTATTCATACTGAAAGTTTCCAAAAGGTGAGTTCCTTTGAGAAGTCTTCATGTTCTGCTTTTATCACACAATTTTAACACACTTTAAAAAAGAATATTACAAAGCCACCATTTTTAAAAGCTAGGATATTGATGTGTTGAAGAAATTGAATTTGTTCGTGACAACTTCTGACTGAAGAAGGTCATCAGAATTAGGGTTGAACTTCAGACTAATATCCCAGCACAATTTAAAGGGCTGCTTATTTTTTTTCCAGTGTACAAAGTATATTTATGAGGCTGAAAGTTCTTGGTTTTCTGACAAATGTAATCCACTGCCTCAAGTCAATCACTACGAACCTTTATAAAAGCCAAGGCTGGCCAGTATTTGAAATCTTCATAGATGTAATTCAGTATAACCAGAGGTAGCAGGAGAAGGTTTTCTGCTATTTGCTTTGTGTGTGTAGTATTGCAAGAAAAAGTTAATCTTTTCAAACCCATGAATTTCACTGTAAATGTATAAAATTTTCATGGAAAATCAGGCCAGTAGAGTGGGTGAACCAATTTAAAGACCCCATAAAAAGCAGAGAAGTCACCAAGTGCTAGTGTCCCACTTCAAGAGACTGAGAACACAAGATTTTATCTTGAAGTGTGGCTCAGTAAGGTAAGCTGTGGTGAGCCAGAAGCTCATTGTCATCTGGAATGAAAGCTCCATTCCTCATCCTGTGTCATGACCAAATCCATCATTTACCTGACTTCTAGTGAGCCATTTTAGGTGACTACACTAGTATGAGAATAAACTGCTACAGCAAATGAACACATGCCTTTTACCTTAATAAGCTGAAGAATTACTATGGCATATCACACCTTTACCAGAACTGGCCCAAAAGAGCACAGTCACACTGCTGGGAGCAGCATGGAGAAGAGTGAGAGCCATGCCCAGTGACAAAGAGCTGTTAGATAACTCAGCTGCCTAATGGACCACTTTTCCACTAAGCAGTAAATAATAGTAGGACTTTCAAGCAGCACTGGCAACATCATAGGCAAAATTGCAAGTTATAAAGGGTGATGTAAGGGGCAGCTTGAGAGGTGACAGAGTAGGTGAGAGCCTCTTGGTATTCCTATTTTCCTGGAATTGAAACCACATATCTTATCTAAAGATAGGTCTGCACTGCAGCCCAAAGCATGACTGTGGCTCATCTTGACAGATGCAAACTAGTTTTGAGGGCAGTAGTTAAAGTGCTGATAGCTGGAGCTGCAGAGTGCTGACTGCTGAGACCCTGGGTAAATATTCATGATGAGTGTGCTGAGCTGCTATGCCCATGTCCTTGTTACTAGAGAGGCTCTGCTGGTGTACAGATACCCTCTGAGATAAGCAGCTTTTCAACCCTGGCCTCTGGAAGAAGACGATTTCTCTTAAGCAGTAAGCTTGTGCAAATAAGAATCCTTTATGGCACCTGTGTAAGATGAGAACAAGCATCTAGGAAAATGCCAATACTTCCTGTTACTGCTGTAGGTTACGTTCACAAAATATATGGTTGTGGCAAACTTTGTACCAGAAAAATGTATTATCTGCTTAATGTTGTTGCGTTTTTTACTAATAGTTTTCTGTAAGAAAGGAAAAATGCAGCAAAAATAGATGCACATTAAGGCATCTTGACATGATTCTCATTCAGTATTTTCTGAGCCTGAATTTCTGTTTTTCCCTTCTCTTTTTATCTATACAAAATAATTAAAAAGTGGGTGTAAAACATTAATATTCTGATTTGCTAGCATTGATACTACCACCTTCCTTGTGTTCACTCCACAGTAGATCAGATGATTAGACAACATGCATTGCAGGGGAAGATAAAAGCTTTATTTTTCAAAAGTGCTAAAGTCTCAGTATGTCTATGAAATTCAGTGAGAGAACAGAATGCTTAGTCAACACCTTTGTTCTTTTTAAATATCTGTAAAGAGACTTGTACACAGTGCCCTATCTCTTTGAGTCATTTACATTTGTGTCGTGTGAGTGTGAAATCCCATTACCCTTTGAAGGCACTGACCTTCAGTGACTCTGCACAGATACAGATCGTTGAGCATTTTACAGAGCTGTGTGAAGCTGAAGTTCCCTTTTTACTGACAACAGTAAATTGTGCTGTAAGAAGTACTATGAAAGTACATTGTAGTGATGTAATTTTGTTCCTAATTATAGATAACAGTTGCAGGTCACCTGTTTGAAAAAAAAAGCAGGTTGTAGAACTGTCTCAGACTTCCTGCTTTGTCTATAGGTTCTATATCAGTGAGACTTAGCTGTTTGTGCTGTAGTTTTCCTTGCTGGATTTGTGCTGCAGGCTCTTTTTTTTTTTTTTGTTTTTTTTTTTTTTTTTCTTAATCCCCATAACAATGCAGAAAATGTAATTCAGCCATTTTGAAGAGTGAGTCCATGGTGAAATGTCTAGTTTAGTCCATGTTAAAACACTTAAGACACTAACTTGAAGTGGTGCATCACCTTCCTTCTGAGGGTGTGTATTTTGTGTCACTAAGAAAACTGGCAGAGGGTTTATTATAAGCCTCTGAACAAAAATTCAGAGAGGCTTAGCAGAGAATTGTTAGTATTTGGTTGCTAATATCTATGGCTCTGCTGAACTTCCTGAGGCTGCTGTGTATAACTGCAATATATAGGGACCTCTCCTAAGGAATTAACTTGTTTTGTCTTGCATACTCATAGCCACAAGAGGATTTTCCCTTTAAGTGCTCTGAACCAAGGCAGTACAGGATTACAAAAGAAAGATTATATATTTTGTGTTCTTGATACGTCTTCTACATCCTGCTGACCCCAGTTCTTCTTATGTTGGTTGGTGAGAATTATGTTAAATATTGTTCAGATAGTACTCTCTGCAATTTAATTAACATCACTATCATAAGTTATTTTGACTTGTAAAAATACTATTCCTTAAATAAATTCCTACAGTCAAGATCTCTGGCAGAGATGCACTAAAATACGTTATTAAGTGATTTCTTTGGCAATTACAAGCCATAGAAGCTGTCTCTCCTGCTCTCTATGACATGTTCTTGTCAGTTTATTGGGATGCAGTGGGATAAGGAAGCTCAAAAAACAAAACTTCAGAACTGGCATTTTGTGAAACAAATTTCAGTAACTGTTTAGTTTTTAATATATTTCATCATTCTTTTAGCTGCTCTGTATTTTTCTGAGTGTTTGTTGTTCTTCAGATCTTTCTAGCTGAATGTTTTTTCTCCAATTTTGTTTTGAAAACTCTGATGCTGTAAGAGTAGAAGTTATTAAAGATTTATCTTTGTATGATTGCAGCTAGTATAGTTGCCAAATCTTTTCTAATCATATTTGTCAAGAGAGGTTGTAAATAATTTTCAAATGGATTGTCTAATAGCAAGTGACAAAAGGGAATTCAACTCAATTGTAGAAGATTGATGGATTCGAATTTTCCCCTGCCTTTTAGACCTTGGATCTGAGTTCATTTGTAGACCCTACTTCATGAGGTTTGTTTATTTTATCTGTAACTGAAGTTACATATACAACAGCTCCCAAAAGATTTCCTGTTCTTGGAGGACAGAGTGGGTAGGGTGTCAGTGTGACTTCTGGGGGATACAGCTGCAGTTCAAGTGTTGCACAGCTGTGTCTGGACTGTATCACATCAGCTTGCGATGTCCTGGTGTCCACTAGAAATTTAGATATACAATTTTGCCTCTCCAGTTTATTCTTTATGAAGGTGAGCCTTGCTGGGGTGCAGAAATATTTTGGTTCCACGAGTATATGCCAAGTAGCTGGCCTTTTCATTTCTATGCTACCCCAAAACTTTCTCACCCCTGCCAGCTCATCAAAAGCCTCGCTAAGCCCGCTTGGATGGCTTAGGAGTGCACAGTAGGTCTTTTTCAAGGCCAGGGATCTGGCCTGCCTAGCAGGGGTTTAAATTTGGTATTACATAGCATAATCCACCAAATGCTTTGGTTGTTATATTCCCTGTAAAAATAACGCAGATTTTGCTGAACTAGACAGCCCCATCAGATCATGTACTTGCAAACTATTTATGATAAAAATATAAGCATAAAATTGTAGCTGCATTTCCAAATTAGAGGCTGAGGAATAGTCAAGAGAGTCCTAATCCTTGACTGCTGCTTTTAGGTACTATTGCAATAGAACCAATATAGTGCTGTCTAGAGTCTAACTTGGTCAACTGACTGCTCTTTTGAGCAGGAGAGCTCTGCTTTAGGACTTGTGGAGTGTTCCTGCTTTTTTTTTTTTTTATAGCTTCACAGAATTTAGAATGAATAATTGCCATTACAACATCTAATACAGCCTGCTATTTATCACAGTCCATTCAGTGACATGCTGTTAATTTGTTATTGAGCTCAATAACTTGTATTACTGAAGAACATCTCGTGCCTGATCAAAGGACATTTCTTGAAAGGCATCCAGCATTTGTATGAAGGAGAGATGAGAATCTATGATGTCTCTTAATAGTTCATTTAAATAGATGATTTCTATGATGTTCTCATTTAAGGTGAGGATTTACATTCAAAACATGCATCTAGCCTTGCCATGTGTTTTAAACTTTCATCTTGAAAGATACAGTCTTAATTTTATGCATTCTAAATCATCCTGGTAAAGTCAGTGGTATTAATCTTAATGTATAAGTTTCTGCATTTGCCTAAAACTATGTGTAAGCAGAAGTAGAGAGCAACACTCACAACTATATGTAATCTGAGCTCCTAGGACTGCTGCAAATGGTAAAACCTCATCACATTAAACTTGATTACATCTTCATTAATTATTATGAAGACTGAGCCTATCTAAAGAAGACAAAATAACCTTAGTTCAATGCCTAATCAGATCTCCTAACTGCTCTGCTCTGGAGTTCAGCTAGATGTCTTCTTTTCCATCTTATAATATGAGAAATTTTGAATTTAAAAGATATGAAGAAATAAGCAGAACAGATTATGCTGTTTTAATTATAGAATGATATTTATGTTTGAAAATATGCATTGCTGTGTGCCTCATATGAGCTGGCTGATTTGTTGTAGGTTTTCAACATAGTCTTCTAGATGTGGTGAGCTAACAAACCTGTAAATAGATTAATATTATTTATAGAGAAATATTAAAATTAGATAAAATTTTATATAGGAAAAGATCTGCAGAGAAGAGAATAATAGGTTTTTTGGAAGAAAATTTCAAAAACAATTGCATTTAGAGTAAGTTCTTTCCTGCTTTTAAAATGAGGATCCAAGAAATCAGAAGAGAATGGTTATTTCTATCCTTACCATTCCGGTAATAAGAGAGAATAAGTGATATGATGCAATAATTGAACTATTTATTTTATTAGAAAAAGATGCTCAGTGAGTTTAAAATCAGTGAGGGAAGGCAGTTCTAAAATTATGTCAGAAGAAAATAGAGATTCATAAATTAGGCTAAAATTATTCATTACATATTTTTTATGTACTTGAAAATTGGAAATTTACTTGGAATTACTTAATTCATGACTGTTGAAGTTCAATACAATATCTTACTACATCAAATCTAAAAGCTGTATTAATTTGATGAAATGCTCAGATAATATTTAAAAGGGAAAAAATGAGGTTTATGATAACTGAAAGTCTAATACTGAAGAAAGAAAGTAAAAGAGCTTGATTTCATCATCTATTTCCTGATTAATGCTTTTGTCAAAGAGTAGAACATACATGAAGTCTTTGACCTGTGGACTGCAGAAAACCTTTTATTCTTTCAGATTTTATTTTCTTCCCCTGCAGTTTTTATTGCTGACAAACACATTGTATGGTATGGGGCACCCCTTTGGTCAAGCTGAGGCCAGCTGTCCCAGCTGTGTCCCCTCCCAGCTTCTCATGCACCCTCAGCCTCCTCGCTGGTGGCATGGGCTGAGAAGTGGAAAAACAGTCCCTTGCCAGCTCTTACGTGGTAAACACTGAGCTCTTGGTGGCACAGGGGATCCTGAAGGAGCACAGGTTGAAATGCTTTGTGAAGGTACTTCTACCTTAAAGTACTTGCAATGAACTAAAGCAATTTATGTGAACTGTGGATACTCAATAAACTTGGCATCACATGCTCTACGAGGCCTTCTTTTGTAGAAGTGACAGATTGAGACTATTAAAATAAATGAAGTATTTAATTTCTGCTGAAAAGAACTGAATTTTCTGTGTCTCTAAGACTGATATATTCTGTTACTTGGATTGGCTTGAATTTCTAACAAGATGCAAATGAGTAAAATTAGCAATTGACTGTATCCTCAGAGGTAAGTGCTAGCCCCTCGTGTGCTCTGAACTAGAGCAGCTTTTGCCATCAGCCGTTTCTACACGTTTCTGTGTGACTGGTAATAAACTCAATAGCGTGGCTGGGGTTACCAGCATGATCACAGTTTGCATAAATACAATTATGCCCTATCCAACTGAGGGCTTGTTTGTGCATCTTTGGCAGAAGTGGTAGGAGAAGAAAGCACGTCGGACTTTGCAGCTGATTGTGTAGATAATGTCTTGGATGAGTTTCAGGACTAATCTAAGTAGGCAGCAGCCCAGAATAATTAGGGTTGGTGAAATTGCCCAGTTGATTATTTTGCATGCTGAGCTTGCTGTTGCTGCTGCAAGAGAGGTTAGTGTTTGGTGCAGTGTTTGCTGCTGAAGACCGGGAGAGGATGAGCTGAGTGGTTGCCTCAGGCTGCAGTGACAGCCATGGCCTGAAGGAAGCAGGAACAACAAACCTGGCCCTGAATCCTTAACCCTCACCTCCATCTCCTCTGCCTCCTTCACCTGAAATACAGGACATCACGAGCCCTCAGTGCAGAAAATTTCAGTTCTCTCTACAAAACTGAGAAACCTTTCTTTGGCTCTGTACGTCTGCTAACATTTCTGGTCTCCTTCAGAACTGAGTGGATGAGTAGATGTGTTTCTAATGAATTTTATCAAATCATAATCTAAACCAGAATATTGACCATCCTCCCTTTGTCTCTATAGATGATACCTATTATAAGGATGGGAATAATATGTGTAAAGGTACCACTTTACTTTCATTGTTGCAGCAACAGAACAGCTCTTTATGGTTGGTGGGCCCTTAAAAAAAGCTTTTTCTTCCACAGAAATTTCTTTTAAAAAAGTTATTGCTACTGACATCTATAATATCTACAGTCAAAACCAGAAAACGAATTGATACCTGGAATATTAGAGTGAAATAATGAATGACTTTTTTTCTCTCATATTCTATAACATCCTCAGAAGGAAAAAAATCCCACCCATTAAAGGGACTCTCCCAGGTGCAAATTGTTACTACTGGGGAAAAGGAGAGGTAGTAAAATGGTTTTGGCTCATTTGTATTTGCTAACTTTATTTCTTCAATTGAGGATCATAGTACTCCTAAAAAAAAAAAAAAAACAAATAAGGAAACTCCTTTCCCATTGGTGGTTTTTTGTTTGGTGCAGTAATTACAGGAATATGAAGACATAATATTTGAGAATAGGTAGGCTTTAATCTCCAGACTTTAGTTTGGGGCTATACTAATTGCTTTGCTTTTCTCCTCCTTTCTTTTTGCTGTCAGTCTGGAAAATATTGCTGACTATGGCTGAGTTTCTCATATTACTTATGATAGTGGTGGTAGCATGAAGTCAAAGCAAAAGCTGGGCAGTTTTGGAACTGGTTAATAAAAGTCAAAACAATGACAGAAAAGTGTACCACAATCACCCAGCCAGCCACCTCACAGGTTTCTGGTCTGATCCATATAGATAATCAGCAGGAAGAGTGGGGCCATCAGTAATGGTGAGTAAAGCAGTCTGAAAGCAGAGGTTTTGTCTCTGGGATGACAAGGTGAGAGCTGCAGATCCCTGATGGCCAGTAGTATCTCCACATTGCTCTGCAGTAGAGAAATCTAGGCTCTGCAGTCAGTGGGAGTTTTGTTCCTTTTTTAGGTGTAGCCAAGTTTATATGTTGACAGGGGCATTATAATTGATTATAAAACAATCAAAGTGTGTTTCCTACATTTAACTTTAAAATAAATTTATATTTTAAATGTGTATTTGAAGAGTTTGCACCCAAACCTAGACAACGAGATTATTTTCTGTTGAATTAATCTCGTCAGAATATTTTTGGCTTCCCTGAATTTGCTAGGAAATCTCTCATATGCATCAATTGGAGTGAGGATTTGTGTTTTAATTACAAAAAATGAATCCAGTTAACTTAAGAACTTTCAAGGTAACTTATTTTAACAAATTCAAATGCTCAGCCACTTTCTTGCAAGGATTAATGTTTGCAGACAAGATTTTTCTGCTAGAAGTCAATAGAAGCTGAACATGACAATTTGTGTAAGTTTTAAGTGGTCATTTGACTCAAATTTCCTAAGAAAACTTCTCAAGTAAAACAACATAGAAATTGAAAATGATAGAAACATTTAATATCAGGCATAAGCATGAATGAAAAAAGATTATTAAGTAATAAATACTTAAATATCTGACTTTTAAGCAAGTCCACATTTATGTGGAGGACCTGTAAAATACCTGGAACAACTTCTGCTTGGTATATACTACAAAACTTTAGAAAAGAAATAAAGAAAAAATATTTTGCTTGCTTGTGCACTTTCAATGACAGTATTTATATTTTCCTAATTTTTGTTTGGAAAAAGTCTTAAAAGGAAAGCCTGTTTTTCCTGGGAGCCATAATTTTGAATTAAATATTTGTTGCCTTTAAGAAAAGTCTGAATTATTTTCTTTAAAATGAAACCAAAACTATGATTAATTATTAGTATGATAAACCTTTGCTATGATAATGTGTTGGCATACTAGATAAAGTGTGCTCTCAAATGTCTGTGCAGATGTGACTAAGAAAAGCACATACATCTGCTGTGAAAATCATCTGCACATAATTATTAATTGCATCTGTGCCAAGACTGCAATGTTTTTGCAAAGCTCTGCCTCATCATTGATTGAAATTTTTAGTCTTCTTTCCAAATACCTTGATATTTTTTGAGGAGGTGTTTGAATTACATCTATACAAATACTTCAATATGAAGGCTGGTGAGTTATCTTTATGATTTTCTGAGTTTCTTTTTATGAGCATATTTAGAAAAAAGTATCATCATGAATGTAATTTCAGCACTGCAAAAGAGAAGTGTATTGGTGGAAGAGTAATATTCAAACCAGGGAAATTCCGACTGGTGGTGGATAGCAGATGGACTTTTGAAGTCCAGGGTTAAAATATCTCTCTGATAAGAAGGTTGTAAGGATTACATCTTTTTATAGCATCACACATATGACTAAGCAGTAAAAAGCATGTCATCTACATTCTTCTTTCTAAACTAGGTTGTGCTGTAAAACTCGATTTGTGTCATGATACAATGCAGGATTGTAATGCAGTTAAAAATTGTGCATATGACATGTTTTGCTTCCATGATGTGCATTCCTCATGGAATAAAAGGCTCACGGTCTGCATAAATTATAGAAGAGAAAAAATGTAAGTCATGTGTTGCTTTTAGCCAGATGCTTCAGCTAGAAAATAATAAAAAAGTGTTTTGGCACTACAAGTTCTTATGTATTATAAAGCTAAGATAACGTGATTTTGGAATTTAAATTTTTAATACTATGCACAGGTAAAGTGACAATAAAATATTGTGTTTAATCCAAATTAACCTCAAGGATTTCTGTCCCAGTTTTTTTCTTCTTTGCAATTGTACATATTTATATCTACAGGGAGTTTAATTTTTCATAATTAGCTTCTTGATTCAACAACGTTCACATTCTTATCTTTTGTTTGACATTACTCACATTTGCAGAAAGAGTTTTTTTGAGATGGAATGCTTTCCTAAGCCAGTGAAGAGAACAATACAACACATTATTTGTTAAGAGTGGAAAGGATGAGAGAATGCAATCATTATAATGTTGTGCTCATTCACTGAGGTGAACTTCAAAGGGCAGACTTGTTATTTGTGACCTTCTTTCTATGCAATAATTTCTCTGAGTGTTAATGATTTTCTCTATGAATGCAGCTTGTGTAGATTTGCCACACAGGACACTTGCAGTGTAACAGTTATAAACTGCTGAAAAGAGATGGGGAACATAACTGAAAACTGAGAAACAAAACTCCTTAGTGCCTTTGCAAAGTCTGTAGGCAAACCAGAGTTTGTTGAATGGTTTTGAAGAATGACTATACTACTAGGTGTATCTAGGATGTCGAAGTCTTTAGTCAGTGAAAGATTATTCATTTTTTCCCCTCTGTTTACTTTTTATGTCCTGTGGCATCAATAAACAACCATCTGCCCTACAGAAGCCTCATAATCCTCTAATTCAAGTCTTGGGATTAACCACCTTTTATCCAAACATATTTCTGTGTCTAGTCTTTAGTCTTTTTCAAGTTCTGGCCTTTTCTTCCCTGCTAGTCTTGGTTAAAGCATTGCCTTTAAGAAGAGAGACTTTTAATGTAATAACTGTCTTGGAAGATGTAAACACCACCATTAAAATTTCGTTTAGTTTTTCTTCTATTAGTGTTTTTCCTTAGCAAACTGAGAAACTAGGGCTCTTGTTTGTTTGAGGGGAAGAAGAAGGCTGCTTGTGACTTAATTAAATTTCAACAAAAACCATTTTGACACAGGATAAGATTGGGTCAAACAAAGTAATCATATTCACATAAGAAATTTAATTAGGAAACAAACAACTTAGAACCTTTATATTATGGATAAAAATTTATGTTGGTTTGCTTGTGATTTGTTCACAGTGGATTCATTCCCATGATATTTTGGTGGTAAAACACTTGGCAAGTAATTTCCGAACAGTGATGGTTCAATGATATGAAAAAATATGGATAATGAAATAGTCAGAAAATAGCTGCCAACCTGAGGAGTCAGAGTCATAGAGCAGGATCTGACTTTGCTTTTTCTGGCACCCTAGTAAAGAAAGGGAGATAAAACATTTGGAACAGAAAGCAGAGAGAAGAAAAAAATAGTAGTGGTAGCAAGGAAAAGGGAGAAAAACAGAACAGTGTGGACCTGGCAAGAGGCATTTGCAGCACAGAGAACTGGGGCACAGGGCTGATGTAGGTCTATGCAGTAGGATAGGAGGGCAGCAAATCCGGGCTAACACCCTCGATTCGCACGTAAGGGCGCAGAATTGCAGTGCAGCAAACGGGAGATATGAAGATAATGCCTGTCGTTGACATGAGTCAGACTGATAAAATGGCTAAAAGCATTTCTAATGCAAATCCTCCAAGATCTCTCATGGCTGCTCACTGCATGGCCCTTGTAAAAGATAATTCAAATGATCTATTTCTGGAATTTTGTATCTTTTATTGCAATTTCAGCTTCTTGAAACAGCTGTTCTGTTTTCCTGAAATTCAGTGATGGTTTGGTCAACAAACAGGATGGAATGACATACATTTTTGAAAAGAAAATGGATTGTAGTGGGGATGAAGCATATTTTCTACTCTGAACATTTATCCTTTTGCTTGTGTGTATCAGATCAAAATAATCCCACTGCCAGCTCAGCAGTTGAAACAGAGATACAAATAAGCAGTTCTGCATACAAAGAAAGTAAACACATACTTCACTTCCTTTCTTCTTTCTTTTTAACTTTTGAATGATAAATTTTGAGAGAATTTGTGAAGCAAAATATGGAGTTTATTTCCCTTCAAGATAATTAGATTCTATACTCTTAAGTAAATCTATACAAATTCCCACAGTTTTGCTCTTCCTTACCTAATCTTTCTGATTTGAAATATTTTGTGAATGAGATGTGGGATCCAGTGTACTCTCTCAAGTCTGCAGACAGCAACAAGCTGAGTGGTGCTGTTTAAACACTTGAAGGATGGGATGCCATCCAGAGGGACCTGGACAAGCTCAAGAAGAGGTCCATGGGAACATCATGAGGTTCAACAAAGCCAAGTGCTCATGCTGCACCCAGGTCAGGGCAGCCTCAGTATCAGTCCAGGCTGGGGATGAACAGATCCAGAGCAGCCCTGCCCAGAAGGATTTGGGGATGCTGCTGGGTGAGAGGCTGGACATGACCCAGCCATGGCACTCACTGCCCGGAAAGCCAAACGTGTCCTGGGCTGCATCCAAAGCAGCGTGGGCAGCAGGGCCAGGGTGGGGATTCTGCCCCTCTGCTCTGCTCTGCTCTGGTGAGAGCCCACCTGCAGTGCTGCATCCAGCTCTGGGGGTCCCAAAATAAGAAGGATGTGGACCTGTTGGAAAAAGTCCAGAAGAGGCCACAAAGATGATCAGAGAACTGAAGCACTTCTCCTGTGGAGAGAGGCTGAGAGAATTGGGACTGTTCAGCCTGGAGAAGAGAAGGCTCTGGAGAGACCTTAGAGCTCCTTCCAGTACCTAAAAGGGGCCTACAGGAAAGATGGAGATGGATTTTTTACAAGGGCATGTAGTGATAGAACAAAGGGGAATGGTTTTAAAGTAGAAAAGGATAGTTTTAAACTAGATATGAGGAAGACAGTTTTTAAAAAGAGGATGGTAAGGATGCCCAGAGGTGTGGTAGATGGGAATGGGGATCCCTGGAAATTTTCAAGGTCAGGTGTGCTGAGGCTCTGAGCAACCTGGTGCAGTAGAAAATATCTGTGCCCATTGCAGTGGGGTTAGACTAGGAGTTTTAAAGATCCCTTACAATCCAAACTATTCTATGAAGCTATAGGATTGGATTTTTAAAGTATTCTGAGATTAAAGGGTAAAATTTGCTATACTGGTTTTTGATGAACAAAATAGACAAGTATGTGACAGTGCCCCTGGTGATGCTGTAAATTCATGTTGCATGCTACCAGCATTTAAATTTTTTTTTTTTAATATATGAAATGAGTCCATTATACCAGAGAGATTTATCTGTTAAGGTCCTCATTGCAATATGAATTGCAATATGAATATTTTCATATTATTTCAAAATAAAAAATTTAAGAGCATCAGTAAATTCACAAGCATCCAGAAAAATCCAAGGTTTTAGAAATGTTTCCTAAACAGTCAAGTCACTAGAAAAAATGCAGATTGTATTCTGTGCAATAATTTAAGCTTGATATACACTTCACCTGTTTTCCTTGCATCTCTGCATTGTTACACGGAACTCACAAATAAAGAAATAGAAAGTAGAGGCAAAACAGAGAACTTGACACTACCAAAGCGTTTGCCATTTCTTATTAATTTTTTTGTGACTTTCATGATTTATGAATGAATTTATGAATATATGAAAAATTGTTTTCATATATTTCATTATGTTACTCTTAGTGATGAGTCCTATTATTATTTGATTTATACAAAAAATTATAAGTAAATTAAAACATGGGGAACAAATAAACTTACTTTCTCATTCAATGTAGAAATTCAGGAAAGCAAAGTGTTCATGGATCTTACAAGATTGTATTCTTAGCACAATATATTTAATATCAGTTGTATTATTCCTTCTTCAGCCACAGGTAAAAGTGTTTTATTTCCTCTGAAAGATGACTTTAAAATTGGTGTCTTAGTGAAAAGAGCTGCCATCCCTGTCAAATCTCTTCACTCCACTTCTTTTGCTGGGCTCCTTGTAAACACCCCAGAGATCTGGGAGAAAAAGATGGTTTATTTCTCAATCCCTAAATTCAGAAAAATTCTGCTTGCAAAGCAAGTTCCAATTGGAGTTGGACAAGCTTGAAGAGGTTCTTGAGTTACAGGCTGATTTTCCTCTGGAAGCAGTGCCACAAATTGCCTTTCAAACTTGCTGTATGGGCAGATTTCATCCAGAAATCACCGAGACTTCAGTATGGAGCTCCACATTTTATAGTTCCTTTCAGCTGAACAATGGCTGGAAATCTTAGTTCTATTTGTGGTGTTCATTGGCAACTTTTGCTTTTTTTTCTGGGCAAAGGTGAGTTTCTGAAATTCTTGTTTTGAAAGTTAGAGTTATATGAGTTCCCACTTATGCTCCTAAGAAATTAGATGCTAGATGTCTTTTACTCAGCATCCTATTCAGGCCTTTAGAAAACTGCAAAGAAAATGGCTGAAAAGCACCAGCAATTGATAGTGGAAATCCAGCATGGGAAGTGCACGTGATACTTAATGTTGGCATATTGAAAGCTCTCCATTAAAGTATGGAACTTGCTTTAGGGAAAGATTTTAATATGCACACAAAGATACTTGTTGCCTGTAGTTGAGAAGTATTTCCACTGGTAGGAAAGGGTACAAAAATTGAATTTTCTTTTTAATTTGAAATGTTAATGTGTCCTTGTATCTGTTATCCTGAGTCATGAATAATGAACAAGGCAGAGCAAAGGGCAAAATATGCAAGTCATGAATTCAGAAGTCAGCTCAGAATTTTTCTATTTCCTTTGGAGGTATTTGTACAGATTATGGTTATCTTTTCTACTAAGTATAGTGTAAATGCATAGTCAAAGCTAGAAATCTAGTGAGCTTGTTTAGCTTACTCCATTGTCACAGCAGCAAACAATGTGAAACAATATGGTAATATGAAATAAAAGGAAGTAAATTTCCAGGAATAAGTGTTGAAACAATGTGGTAATATTTTAAAATGTTGACTGTTTATAGTAATGTTAAAGCAGACATAATACTATCATTTTTCTTTATCAAGTGCATTGTGTTCTCTATAGTGTGGGCTGTATAGTGCAGATTTTGGAGAAAGTTCTAATGAGAAAGAGGCTGGGGATTTATGTGCATTGTGTGCAGAAGGGCTAAATAATTAAAACAATTGATGTAGAACTGATTAACAAAGCAGTATTCAACATCTGAAAAATATGTGTTGTTTTTCTGCAAGCAGATCTTTTTCACAGTGAAGTTCTGGAACAATTCCATTAAATACAGCATTAGCTGCTTACAGAAAGACCAAAAGTTTATGAATTTTCACATAAGGCTTTTGTAACAATGCACATTCTGGCGTAGTGTAACACATGTGACCCTAGTCACCAAAGGCAAATTGTTTCAAGCTACGAAAATAATTACTCTTGACAGATAAAAGTGATGTATTATAATTTTTACTGTATTTTATAAATTAAAAAATGAGAATTTTGTGTATGAAGAAACACATTTTCCCTCTCAATTCTAAAAAAAAAGTGTGTCCATGAATACCTTCAGTGTATTTAATGTAGTTTAATTAATGGGCATACTTGTGTTTCAATGATCTTCATTTCTGTAATGTTCGCAGAAAACAAAACAAAAAATCCCCATCACCACTTATTTAAGAGGGCTATATCTATATAAAACAAAGATAAATATTTTCCTAAGCCAGAAGAACTAAACTACTCCATAAATACAATGTGAGAAATGCCGACCAAGTTCTTTCTTACATCTGTATTTGGAATGCAACCTGGCAACATTCTGGATGACGTCAAATACCGACCGAAAACAGTATTTTGATGTTTGTAGATGCAACATAACACTTGCTAAGGTATAATTAATGTTTTTTTAATATTGATATTAACAATATCTGAATTGAGTAAATAAGTATGTGTATACTCCCAAGCATCATAGCTGTGTTCATATTTATTTATTCTTTTATTTTATTTATACATAGATTAATTTAATTTACAGTAGCTTTATGTGAAATAGCTGAATTAGGTGAATTTTTAATGTAATTTCTTTCTCTTTTCCAAATTATCATACTAGAATGTGATTTAACTGAAAAGCAAACAAGAACTGTAAAGAAGAACTTTTTTAAAAGTTACTGGTTTAAAAAATAAGGTTACTCTTGAAAACTAAATTCACAGTGTGCCAAAATAAGATTTTACATATCAGCCAGATGAATCTAAACTCTGGGCATCCACCTTTGAGAAGGTGTTTGCTCCTTTGTGCACAGAATCAGAGCCCATCTCTCATTACTTCTTCCCTTGAACAACATGGTTGTGTTTCAGAATCACTTATGAATTAAAAAAATGTAAGTAACTAGATTGCATGGTCAGCTATACTTTGCTTCCTGAAATAATTGATTTGTACCAATCTCTTTTTGCTTATTACCTCATGGTCCTTTTTCAGCATCTGCCCTTTTCACTGTAGGAAATGGATGGTATCTGGAGAAATGAGACACATTTATTCTTTAAATTCTTATTAAAATAGTCTGGATTATTTTAAGTCTCCAATTTTTTAATGGTCCTTTGCAGAACACTGATCACAGTAGTGTTTGAATGGCTTGCATTCATTCCTTTATCTTTGTAAGTGGAAGAAAGCTTTATTATCTTGGTTTATGGACTGGAAATCAATGGATCGCTGTCAGAACTAAGCTTAGCATTCAGATCCCTTGAATTTTGAGTCCTTTGCTCATTACTCTTTTGTGAAGAACTGAAGATCCACATTTCAGCTAACTATTTTTAAAATCATTAGATTTCAGTTGGGGTTGCTTGCTAAAATCTGGGTTCTGTTCAAGCACAAAGCATTTAAACAAAGCAAAAGATTGAATTTTTTCCTTCATTCAATTCACTTTCCTCTAACTGCCAGGCTTGCTTCTTCAACTTTCTGCGTGACAGTCTTCTTCCTTCTTCCGGGTCTTGTAAAATTTTGCAAAAATCAAAATCTCTAAATTCTTAAACTGATATGCATTTCACTCTCTTCTATTAGCATTTCTTCATTCCTGTGCATTGACTTCATAACCCTTTTTCTGTGTTCAAAGCTTTCCCAAATTTGTTCTTTTTATGATTAATCTCTTCTAGCAGATCAAGTAACTAAGGCATTGTACAAGGCCAGGGCTGGGAACAGGGCCTGAAGTGTGCAGTGTGGAATGTCTGCCTTTGTTACACAGCGTTTGAGGAGGAACAACCCACGCTGGTACTTTCTCGTGCTGTCTGCCCACTACTTCTCCTGACGGGTGCCTTTAAACCAGGGCAAGAATTGCAATCTTGACATCCACCATACCTGCTTTGCTGGTTACAGAACAGTTCTGAAGTGCTTGTTACTGGACAAGACAGCTTCCACAGAAGCTAAAAAGTGCACGAGTCTTGCAGAGTCAACTATTTTATTACACCTGCCTTAGATGACATAGCTGCCATTCCTCAGTGTAGCCAAGCTGTCAAGATGAGGTCAATGTTGGTCTTCTGTTACGGTGTGGATGGGTAACTCATAAGCTATGGCTTACTCTAAGGTGTCACCTGGAATGCTTCCTTGTCATGTTCAGGGACACAAAGAATGAGGTATGAAAGCAGCAGCTGCCAGTGAGAAGACTATGGCATTGTACTGGCTCAGGAACTTTCCTCATGGTTTGATACAGGTTGAGACAAATAGCTGAGTAAAATTGTCTGCAAAGTTGTCTTGCTCTAGGGTTGTGCTCACCTATTTATTTAACTCCCAAGTCTGATTACACGATGTTGATTGCATGTGACAGAGCTTTTGGAAATAAGTATAAAAGATTTTATGGTTGCAAGAGACACTTAAGTTAAAGGCTTTGAGGGATCCTATTGAACTACTATGCTCCCTAGGAACAGGGAATCTCCTACTAAGTTCTTGGGGTTGCAGTACCTGAAATTAAAGAAAAAGTGCAGTGAAGTTTTAGTTTTCCTCCATTGGAACACTTTAATACTAGTAAATATATGAAGGCCAGGAAATAGCGTATTTTTTATTACGAAATTTTGTTGCATCTGACTTCAAGAAATAACAAATTCCTTATTATACTTTGCTTATAAAAGAAAGGATGTTGCAAAAAAAAGCAAAGAAGAAAGTTACAAGAAACACCTTAATAACATAGTCATTTATGAAATTGAATGTTGGAACTAGAGAATCTTCCCATCCGAATCATTCTATGATTCTATGAAATGTAGAAGCCTTTTTTTTTTTGCATAAGGTCTCATTTGAAATCAACAAGGAAAAAGAAAAGATGGTGAATTGTGGCAGAGAAGCAGTTAAAATCTGTAACTGTTTTCATTGAGATGTGTAGTTTGCCAAAGTTGTTATTCCCAAAGCATATCATACTTTCCAGTTCTTTATCGGATTTGACAGAGGATGATCTAAAAAAAAAAAAAAAAAAAAAAAAAAAGAAAAGCAAGAACAGCAATGTCACCCTAAAAAGTCATTAACTGCTTGTGTTGTGTGCAGTGTATAGCTGTGAGCATAGCCAACCCTACATTTGCAAAATCCTGTGATATCTCCTTATTTCAACAAATTCTAGAATGGAAATTACAAATCACAGTCCATTATAAAATGTAAAATAATAAATTTTAATAGTGTTGTGTATTTTCAGTATTACCAATCAAAATTTCATTTGAATCCAATTTTGTTTTCTTTTGATAGGTATGAATAGGCCAAATTTACTTGCATGATAATAAGCAGCACCAGAAAAATACCGACTGTTAAAATTATTTCTCATCACTGTAAAATAAGTAAAATATTATCACAGAGTTTTGAAAAATGGCAGATTCAGGTAATACAATAATCTAATCATAATGAATTTATTATAGCTTATTCATGCTCTGCATTTTTATAAAACCTTTGCTCTGACAAGACTGCAGTTCTTACGTTACAGCAAAGATGCTCTATACTGTTTTGTCTGTGCTGAGCAAACAGAGGCAGAAGAGTGTTTTGGGGAGTCTGAGAAAAATTTGCTGAGCGGTTTTCCAAGGGACTAATGGAGTCCAAGTGTTCACTGCCAGATTTAAATCAGGGGAATGATCCTTTTGTTGTTTACAAATCAGCTGGCCATATCTGTTAAGGTCATTGTGTTGACACCTGTGCCAGCTGGATCCCACATCTGTTTTTTTTACATCTGAGTCCTGGACAGAGATATTGAGAATACACAATGAAAAGAGGCAGCCTCTTTAATTAAAATTAAAAAAAACAAAACAAAACAAAACAAAAAACAACCCAAACCCCTCCAATCAACCAAAAATGTTTACATGTAATTTTCATATTTCCTGCTATGTTTCTTCATCAATGACTTTCAGCTTCATACTGCATAAAGATGAATAAGTAGTTCATGAGTGAAGGGCATAAGTCTTTGGGCAAATTATGGAGACAACATGATGCATTTTCTGTTAGTCTTCTTTAGGCAGTAGCAGGTTAGTTCGCTAGCAGTTTATCTGAAAATAAAACTTAAGTGGACAGTCACAAGACAAATGTAAAACCTTGGTTTGAAGAGCTGTGTTAATCTGGATAAATTATATTGTCAAGTAAGGTGCACACCTAAGGAAATGACCAAATGAAGCAAGGGAGAGGATGGATTGAAATTGGCTGTACTGCAGCTGTCTTACTCAACTCTATCTGAAGTCCATTGGTGCCTTTTGAAGTGTATTGCTTTGTTGTCCTTAATACATTTGTAACAAGAATAAGTTACTGGCCTCCCTTGAAGCAGCATAGTCTCTGTGTTTACATCACAATTATGCACCTTCTATTCTGTGAATGTAGCTCTGCTACCTGGAGAAGAGAAGGCTGGTCCAGCCACATTGCTACACAATGTGATGGCTTCTGAAAACCTCTGTGTGAACCAGACAAGTCACGTTGTCTGAAGGACTGCTTTGTGCAAGGAGAGCCTCCACAGTGTAGGGCCTGGCCCAATTTATGAGGTGGAATCCCCTGATGGTTTTGCAAGCATTAAGTATGATGATTTTTTTTCTTCTCTTATCACAAATTTCCAGAAATTTAAACATGAACAAGTAGAGGATGGGAGGGAATTTTCCTTGAAAAGTAGTGGAAAATACTGACCTTTTACTTAAACTCATTCTGGAAATATTTAGCCTCAGGAGATATATTTTTGGGTAATTGTGATCATACAAAAACAAGAGACTGAGATTAAATCCCTTATGTAACTTTTATTACAGCTTCAGCTGCCGTGAAGGCTATAATTATGACTGTAGTTCTTGTTGACTGTGGAAAGGTCCCTGAGCAATGTGCTTCTTTATGTATTCAGAGAAATGAAATAATTGCAGAGGTAACATCTACTGTTCTTCTGTGGAGACTTATTCCATTGTTCTGTATTCTTCTAAAATAATGAAGACGGTGCAAATTACAATTTAAAAATCTACTTTTTTCATTAGGATTCTAAATTAATTTAAAATGCAAATTACATCTGTATTGCTCTACTTTTTACTTTAACAATCTCACCCTTAAATCTCCACAACATTTTTTAAACCATATTGGTTTTCTTTGAAGAAAATTCATAGGGAATTTCTGTTCAAACGAGGTTTCCATCCAGCTTGTATACATAGACATGAGCAACCTTGGATAAATGTTGCGAAGATAATTTTTTTGTTTTAATCATGTAATAAAATTTACTGCTTATTTTGTGAGTAGATTTGTGTAGATTCTTGCCATTTTCTAAGAATAGGTATAATAGAGCTAGAAAAAAGGCAGAACTAAAATCCTAGAAAATATTAAAGAAAAATCAAGCCCTGTATCAAACCCTTTCTCAAATTTGGCACTGAAAATGTTTTGGAACATTTCAAATGTTTGAAGGTACATCTGTATGTTAGCAGCTCACTTTAAGAGGTTAATTGTAGCATCTTGTTCATTTCATTATGCAGACAGTCCACAAAGAACAATTCCTTGGATTTAACCCTGACTCCTGGAGAATATTCTCACAGCACCAGAGGTCTCAGGAGACAAATAATTTTGCATTTAGATCTGCATTTAGATTATGTTCAGTAACTAATGAAAGGGGTCATTAACTGAAGAAACAATGATATTGACTAGTTATTTAAGTTGCACCTTTCTTTCTGTGCACAGAAGATCCATTGTGGGGATGGGGGACTTTACCATAGTATTATGAAATTTTATATGTAAATACATTTGTGTAGGGACTAAATTAATGCTTCATGTAAAGCTAAGTCTTGTACCACCCTTACCTTCTGAATATTTAATTTTGCAACGTAATCTTCCTCTTAGTGTAATGTGCATGGGAATTTTCCTGCATGTATGTATAAACGTGAATACATGAGCAAAATAACCTTGATTGTGCTAAAGTGTCTTAAAAAACAACCGCTGTCATTGGTATTTTATTTCTGAACATCTGCTCTTTAAGCTGGAACCCAGGTGTAACAGATCATTGCTCTGAGCTAATTTGATTATACAGTATCACACTGTCAAGCCTATGCACAGAAGATATGAAACTAAGTAAGACAGTTGAATATGATTTTTACTTCTAGGATCCACTGGAGTTTCATTTTCAGGTTTTCTGTTCCTCTTTAAAGAGGTAATTAATTTCCTTCAAAGAAGGTGGTTTGACAAAAATAACATGTAACCAAACTCAAAACAATAGGTGTTTTTACATATACCAATTACTTTCTTCATCATCACGGCTGAAGGGGAGATCAGTAATTAATGATCCAATTACTAGTTTACAGAGGCTTTTATTGCAGTGTCAAGGTGATGAAAGAGCCTCTTGCACTGTTTTTTTTGCTTCCACTACAGCTAACTGAATCAGCAGATGCACTGCATATTTCTAGATCATTTATGGCATGTGTGCTGCCACGGATGGATGATGCTTTGGACTTACACCTGCTATTAACCTCTTATTTCTTAAAGCAAATAATTTTAAAAGTGAAGTGAATGTATTTTGTGTCTCCTGCAGTTTCGCTTTGAGAAGGTAGCAGGTTAAAAATTATACTTGTTTAGACAAGTATCAAAAGTTATTTGTACTCCATTTCTGAAATGTTAGGTCAGGTTTAAAGAAAAAAAACATGCTATGACTTGTAAAGAAGTGCTGTATTTCTTTGTTACACACAGTTTAAAAGGTGACATTTGCCACAGTAGTTTTACTTCCCTCTGGATTGTTTGGTAGAATTTTGAAATTTGCCCATGTCTTTTGAATAAAGTAAACTGAGAATTACAAACAATAAATCCGTTTAACTTCTGAATGACGATTTACTGTTCAAATACTAGTTGTTCAAGTATGTAATACAGGGGATTTTTTTTAAGGTTATTTTTATTTCTATTTCTATTCTGAAATGTGCATTTCCTCATCAGTGATCAAGACATTTAGAGTGAATTTAGAGTCTTCTTCTGTACCCACTGAGAGTTTGTAAGAAATTACTGGTAATACTATGCTTAAATACATGAACTGGACCTTTTTTGCATTACTCCTTCTCTTCAGCTGTCCTTATAGGATAACAGCCATGTCCAAGGGTAAAAGTGGAGGATATATTTCGTCCCAAACAAAATCTAAAAACTGAACAGAAAAAGGCAGCAAGTATCAGGAACTTAGATATTGGTTTGATTATTTTATAAGACTGTTTCAATTCAAAAATTTAAACGTTTTTATATTTTAAATTTATGATTATTGGTGTTGATGATGAATTTTTCTATTAGATAAAAAGATACATTATTTGTATATTGGTTATCTCATACTGAAAACCACAAAATGAGTAACGTTGATATCACTTTTTGGTAGCAAGATGTCAGTGATCTTGACTGGAAGTAGTGGAGAGAGAGGTAAATGTGATCAATGAAAAAACTGGGTGATCCTCAGTCATGATATATGGGTGGCTGCTGGGCTGATGCTGGAAAATGATTCTAGATAATGATGTGCCTATGAAAGGAGCCATCTCTATGTTAGTAATGTCTCCTTTCATTAGGATTAGCTCTACATGACATTGGGGATAAAAGATAGGAAACTGTTATAAATAAATATATTTATGTTTCTTTAAATCTAAGCTAAGAAGACTTTTCTTCCTGACATGTTCACTATTTCAGCTTTACTTATGGTTGATAGTTCTCTTGATGACATTAGTACAGCTCTGTCATGAGTACGACTGGCATGTTAAGTCCATGTCCTTATTTGTGAATTTGATATCATGCCTCATGAAGAATCCATTCCTTTGCTGTCTTTCTTGTTCTCCTGTTGTCTTCATTTTGAAAATTTGAAGCTTATTTATTAATTAAGATATACTGATTCAAAGTAGCTTAGGGTTATTTCCTGTAATAATTAGTGTTGACATCAAAGCAGTAAAGATTGAAAGTAAATAAGTACACAGTATAAGGGAGTATTTTTGTTTGTTTTTCTTTGTTGGTTTCTTTCTTCTGTTGTTAATTAGAAGGAACTATGCATATAGAAAACATTATTATAGGCTTCCTGTCAACAGATGTCCATTACTAAAAGGAATAAAAAGGCACCTGGTTATACACTGCCCCTCAAAGGTAGAGAGCTAATTTCTGTCCAGATAGAAATAGGGTCACATTTAGGATTCAGTTCATGGGCATTAAATCCTATGGCCCTGAGACTCAGAGATGCCAGGTGGCCTTGTTGGAGCTACTCTGAGTAATTTAGGCACAGTCACAACTTCAGGATGCAGAAAGAGTGTATATCTGTGGAAAGCTGATTATAGGGTAAGCCAGCACAAAGTGAACTGCAGAAGCAAATATGTCTACTAATGCTAAATAGAGTTTTCCTGAAGCTACTTATTTCTTCAGTTTAACCAAGCCTTCTTCAGTGAGTGTATATAAAATGGCAATGAAAAGCCTAATGGAAATAAGTGCTGAGAGCACACAAAACCCCAAACCTGTTTCCTTAACTTTGCAGCTGTTTCTCACAAATTTTCATAGTGCTCCAATTATCGACTGTCTTCACTTTCAGGGGGCTATAAGGCTTATTTCCAATTGGCTTGTCAGGTTTTACTGTTGCCTTCCTGTTGGCAGCAGAACAGTAGAATTTGCCTGGACTGGTTTCAAAGTCTGAGGACAGAATTTCTTGTGCATGTGCAGTTTGGTTCCCAGTTGTGCAGCAACTCCAGCACATTACAGAACCATTGGATTCTGTGCTTCCTTTGCAGTTGTTTTCCAAGATGGCTCATTTTTCTGATTCAGGATTTCAGTGATTCAGGAAATACTGGGTTTTTCCTCACCTTCTAGACACCAGTTAATTCCTCAGTGCATTACATCCAAGAACTTGTTAACTTACAGTAGACTAGTCTGTGAAGAAGGTTGTACTCATTGAGAACACCTAAATGGGCTATCTGGTTTTAGTTGATGAGATCATTATCACAGTATTACATAACACTAAGCTGCTGAAACAAGGGCCAGATATGAGATTCTTTAATAGAATTATTCTCCCCTGCATTGTTTCCTCTTTTATATGAGTCCTTCATTCAGGCAAGCTGGTATTGTTGACACTGGTTCCAGGCCTGAGATGGTGAAGAACTTGTGATCAAGCTGTCAGTTGCAACTCTAAGGTGAAGGGATGTAGACAATCAGGGAAGATGGGTGAGGTCGGTCTAGGAACATATATGTGGTCTTTGTGGATGTGAATAGGGAAGAAAAAAGAAAAAAGGTGTATTTTAAAAATAATAATAGTAATAATAAAAGAGTAATAAATTGCTTTTGATTACTTGCTGCTGGGCATGATCCAAAAATACTGTCTTACTGAAACTTTTCAATGTGTGTTTTCCTTTGTATTCTGCTGAAAGAACTTCCTTTTTCAGGTACAGGCTCTAAATTTCTTAACGACAGAAGGAAGGGAAAAAGTGAAAATGCTACAAGTAGGGTCAAAAGCGTAATCTGAAATAAAGCATCTTCCTAAGATAAAATCTTAAAGATAATCGAGCAAGAGAGAAACACATAGGATATTATACTTAATTAGTTCTAGTTTTCCCTGACCTTATTAAAGTAGCAAGGAATATATAATAAAGGTGTGCAAATCTAAAAAGTTTGAATCCTAATAAGGAAAGAAACTGGCAATGGTAGACTGGGGACCACAGCAGAAAATGTCTGGCTGCTTCCTATAACTAAACTGTACCTGTCCATTTTCTTGTTGATTAAGTTCATGTACTGGATCATATGATAGAGGTCATGGTGTGGCATATAGGGTGACACTTCAGGTGTCATATGAAAGACATAATTGTAAGTGTATAAGGTCATCCTGCATGTGCCCTGAGCTGTGACCAAGTGTATTTGCCATGTTGATATGCTTTCTTTCAATTTGTTCCAAGGAAAGACATTTATCAAAATATATTTGACTAACAGACTGAGAATAATTTTGTTTTAGAAAATGTAATTTTGAAGAAAGTCTTTCCTGCAATTTAAATCCTTCCAGCAAAATGTAATTTAAAAAATACTTCCAGTAAATATTCTTCTATTAATAGTGATCCTAAGTCTCAGTTTCAGAAAGAGAGCCAGAGTGAAATAGTCATGCTGAAACCCTTTCACCTTTACATTAGGTAAGCCTTTACATCAAGAGTAATATCTTTTTCTTTTTTTTTTTTAACCAGTTCTTGTAGTAGTTGAAAGCAAGGCTACATAGTTTTTAAGGGTAAACCAGGATCTTCAAGTAAAACCTTTAAGTAAGATTTTCCCCTGAACAGTATCCCCTAAAAAAAAAATCAAAGAAATTCAAGATCTTTCTAAGTTCTCAGGGACTAGCCCATGGGGTTCAGAGACCTTTCTTTGGTAGCAGCATCTCTGTTCAATGCTTGTATGCTGTCAATGTCATCATTCTTGCCACATGGGTATGCACTGTTACCTGCTCCCATCTCCCCCAGCCTTTTCTTTCACCTGCCTTGTGGAATGCAGCACTCTGCTATTCACTAGTGAAGATTTGAACATTTTTCTCCTAATTGCTGCATTACTCTGTATTTAATGTATTAAAAGTCAAAATATATTTCATATCCTTTACATAAAGAACAGCTTCTTTTTTTTTTGCTTTGGTAGGACCAGATCCTTCAGACATTTTCCTAGGCTGTTCCATGTTGAAAGTTGACAAATCATGAAGAATAATTATTTCCCAACAAGAAATGTTGAAATGTATGGTAGGAATTATCAAAGCCTGCTGTAAGCCCTCCAGGAAGGTGCTTCTCTTTGTAATCAGTGCTCAAACTTCATCAGTGACTGTGTTGGAAAATAGTTCTGTGCTTCACAGTCAGCTGTGTGACAGGCAGCTTTACATTTATTCCTGCACCAAAAGCTAGAATGTCCCTGAAATGTCCAGAGCTGACAAAGCAATTGTTTAAGCACTCATATAATCACCTCTAGGCAATTCTAGCTGTGTAGCTCCTCTTTAGAGTCACCCACTGTGTGGCTGTCTAAATGGATAGTATCACAAACACAGAAAGGAACCTGCTTAAATGGAAGTTCTCCAATAGCTGTAGTTCACTTTTTACTTCACTCCAGAGCCCTTCTGGCACTGGGAGCTGTGCAGTTAGGAGGAAGATATAGACACACAGACGTGTTCAGCTCACTGTACCCTTTTGCTGAAAATCAGCTTGGAGGGGGAAAATACTCACTTAATTGCAAGGTTAAATCGTTTGCAGTTTTGATTAATGACATACATGCATCATTATTGGCTCAAGTAGTCATAAGTATGTGTTCAGTATATAATATGTAGTCAGGTAGTCTCCTCAGCCTGAAGAATTTAAAGCTTTATGACCTGTCCTTTTTGGCAGTGAGATTTGAATTTGAGGACGATCTTTTGGTTTATTTGGTTCAAAACAAGATTATGTTTTTAGTTTACTAAGGGAAACAGTTGACAGTTTAGAGAGTCTTGGTTTAGGTAGGAAGGGCCTAGGTTATGCTTATATCCTGTGTGAAGATTTTGGGCACTTTAGAGCATCCAAATAACTGTATGAGTAGAACAGCCAATTACAGAGTGCTTTATGTCTAGCCTGTTTGGAAGATAAATGGGTTTGGACTTGACCATGAACTTAACATTCAAAAAAGAGTAGACATGCACCTTGCATGTTAGATACAAATTCCTTAATGCTTCATAAAAGATACTCAATTATCATATTTCTGTGTGGGAAAGCAACTACAGGAAACAAAAAATGACATAATCAAACATTAAAATATAAGGGAAACAGACACTGACCAAAATTCTTTTAAAATATACTCTGACATTCAAAGTTCCCATTGCTACAGGAAGGTCCTGTTGCTGGGGGTTCCTGAGTGTAGAAGAAAAAAATCTTTTCCTCTGCCTGTTTGGTTTTGTCTAGAGAAAATAAAAACACACTGAATACCAGTAAGGTTACGAAGGCTTCAGCTTAACCCCATTTCTACAGAAAGGCTAGGTTACTGATGTGGGTATTCTCCCAGCCTGATTGGTCCATGGAAGCTTTCCATATACACACAGAACTCTTTGACATTAATAAGAGAGACCTCACATATGTCCTTTCCTATATCCAGCTGCACCCCTGAACTCACAAGGCATCTGAATATTGTTATAATGGTGTAAACTAGGATTGTATCTTCCTTAGTAATGTATTAGGTCCTTTTTCCATGAATGATGGTTTTGATATTATTGCTTATGTAATTTATCAACGAGGTGACATTTTTTTCCTGAGTAATTTCTGCTGCATACCCCAACTGTATATATTCTCAGTAATAAAGTATTTTCTGTAGTGGAAGAGAAATTTCTAAGAGAGCAGCAAGTGCATTCTCTGGTACTCAGAGTTACAACTATGGTGTCTTTGTTACAAAAGATCATGGTTTAATTTCTTTACCTTTTTTTTTTTTGTTGTTGTTTATTTCCTTATTTTTTTTTTCTTGTAGGCAAAGACTTATGTGCTTTACATATATTACTTTTAATTTTACAAGACTTGAAAAATCATTCACCTAGTCAAGAATTTAATTTTTATAGAGCTTCCATTGAAAAAATTATGTCCAGTGATTTTATCAAGCCATTCATTGTATTTCAAAAAGTTGTAGGTATACTAAGCCATACATGTCTATCATAGAAATGTAATACACTACAGGGCTTCCAGACAACCATCCTTTTATTAACTTGCATAGTATTTATGCTTGTCATTTAGATCACTTAAGGCAGTGTTAAGGGCAAAATCTTTAAGATCTACAATGGCTTTATAACTTCTAATTTATATGATAATTTTTGGAGACCTATAACTACATATTTTACACAGAAAGAACCAAAACATTGTTTGAATGGAGTTGTTGCTTATTTTCATTTAATTTGCATTTTATAAATGCCAATTATTTAGTATTTACTGTGAGACAACTAAAATAAAAAGAAAGCCTTCTACATCTTGTTTGAAAAGGAGAAGGGAAAATGATCGAGCAAGAAGAGGGAGCACTTTCATCAATTTTGCAAGTGTTCCTCTGTGCAGCTTTAGTTCCAGGGCTTATCATTTGATGAAGAGTAACTATTTTTGCAAAATAACTGAATCTAATCATGGACACATAGTTTGTGGATATGGGTAAAAGGACTTGGAGTAAGCAGAAACCAGCTACACCAGCAGATGAGCCTGGGACATTGGTCCCAGGGAATTTGTAAAACAGGCACTATGTAGGCTGGAACTCTTGCTATCTTCTGGCTATCTCTAAATGTATATTTATGAGTAAGGGCTAAGTCTTCATGAGTTCACTGATGTTCTTGCTCAGTACCCCTTGAAGCAATGTCTGGAGGCAAAAGTAGCACTGGAAATTCCATTGCAGAAGTACATTTAGCAAAATGTTTCTAGTTTTCAAAAGAATATTTCTTTTCCCTTTAGCAGGATAGCCATATTTTTATCTGTAATACAGGCAAGATTTTAACATCCATAACAAAGCAGTTTTTGGTTAGAATTGCCCATTTTTAAATGTTATCTTCCTTTCAAGAGTCAAGAAATATAGTTAATAGATTTACAGCCTATTTATTATTTAGAAAATATGATTGTATTGAGGCCTCAAAATAATTTTATGAAGTTACTTTATCACTGTTTTTATGAAAGAAATGGCTATATAATATGCCACAAGATTTCTGTAATGTGTAAGGGACTAAGTTCAAAGCATCTTTTTGAAAACAAAGCCTTTGTATTTTGAATATTTCCTTCCTTAAAATGAAAATGAGACTTGATTTTTTTTTCCCATACAGCATATGCAAGTCTCTATTTTAGGAGGCAACAAGTGAAAAAAGTTGTATTTCTCATTGTACATATGCAATATATTAGGTTGGACTTGATGATATCAAAGGGCTTTTCCAACCTAGTTAATTCTGTTATACCTCTCCAAGGAGAATGTTTTACTGTACTAAAGCCTCTGTTAGTTTTTTGTAGTTTTATGGGGCTGTATCTTCACATCCTTTCTGTAAAGTTTTCTGGACAAGTGTTAAGACAGTGCTGACTTGTTACTTACATTTCACCACCCTACTGATGTAGTTCCAGAGGAATAGGCTGAGCAATGTTGAAGTGGGATCTGAAGTAACAGAAGTAGAAAAATGTTTTTGAGGTCTGTATTAAGGAACCCTGAACTACTTTGCTTTAGTTTGGTCAAATTTGATAGAAAATGTAACATTTGTTTCCTGCATACAGTAATATTAAAATATTATGTAGCATGCAGTAACAAAATATTTTTCATGTAACATGTAGTAACAATGGTGAGGGGGGAAAAAAGGGAGAAACATAATAGTGCAGAATGTGTGGGCATAATTTCCAGTTTAAAGTACCTACATAAAAGAGAATATTTTATTAAAATGCATGAGTCATTCCCTAATTCTTTGGACAGCAGCATTAATTTAGATCTCTTCTTGAACTGTTTTTCAGACCTTTCTTTCTACCATGTGTCTGCCATGGAGGTTAAATTCTGACTCTATGAAATATTTATATGTTTTGTCAAAACCCTAAACACTCCCATTTGTGGGGTACCTGTACTTACTAGAATTCATCCTTATATTAACCCGTAGACAAAGCAAAGTTAAGATGCTTTTTATTCTCAATATAGTTTCTGGATTTTTTTCATTTAACCTTCCTTAAAACATCATCTATTGCAAAGGGAATAGAGTGCCATTGTTTTAAGTATTTTATTGATATGATTAGAATAAATACTAATTTGTGTTAGAAAAGCAAAGGAATAAGTTCCTTAAGATATTCTGTATTCAAATGCTTTCCCTTCTGGATATTCTGTTAGAAATACAATTTGCCTTTTCATTTAATTTTCTGTAAATAATTTTATAGGGACAGTTAATAAATCTGGCGCAAAGATGCTTTGCACTGTACATAATTTTTTGCACACATCACGTAGACACACACCAATGTATCTCCTTCCTCACTGTTTTTCATATTCCATGTACACTGTTGTTGGAGCCTTAACTTTTTCTTGGAAACCCTTTGCAAGTCCTGCTGGCAGATAGGAAAATCAGAAGTCTTTACAATTTTACTGTAATCTTTGTTTGTCCTTTCTTTCAACTTTCCTTTACTGCACTATCTTGTCTGTCTGATTCTCACAGGAGACATGGATTACAACTGGTTGGACCATACGTCTTGGCATAGCAGTGAGGCATCCCCAATGTCTTTGGTGAGACATGTGGAGCCTTACCATTTAGTTTCCTTTATCATTTTACATTTCCTTGGTTTTATTTACACCTTTGCATGTTTTCTTTTTTGTATCCTTTTTTTATCCCACACCTATAGGGGACAGTCAAAGGGGAAAAAGAAAAACTAGTGAGCCGGCAGTTTTGTCGGATTCTAACATCTTATCCGAGAGGCAAAAGAAAATGGTGTGCTTTGGTGGCCACTCTTTGGAAGAGGACTTGGAATGGTCTGAGCCTCAGATAAAAGACTCTGGGGTAGATACGTGTAGTAGCACAACTCTAAACGAGGAACATAGCCATAGTGAGAAGGTACTGAGATTATGGAGCCTGCATTTTAACCTGCTCATTTGGTCTTTGTTTGCTCTCTGTCACTCATTAAAATAGTGCATAAAATAAAAGATAGGGTGTTTCTAGAGACAATATAGCATTTCTTAAGGTGCAGAAAAGAAAAACAAATGAAAAGTCTTTGCATGCTTGCAGCTTTTACTGTTTGGCAGCCTAAGAAAAAAAATTGAGAGGCATAAAGGAATGTTGTTCTTATGGTTGCAAATTAGCATGCCGCGATATTACCTTAAAGATTAAAGTAATTAACAACAAGGATTCTACCAATTGGCTTATTTGATTTATTATTTCCAAACTCCTGGGGCTGAAATTAAATTAATAGTTTAAACCCCAGGTGAAAAAGGGAGAAAATTGGGTCTCTCTGCACAGAAAAGTTGTTTTTCTTTTTTCCCTTTCACTGTCATGATTGTTCATTTGTTTTGTTGCCATGCAATTTTTGTGCAGTACTGTGCAGAATTAAAGGCTTTGCCATCTGCTTTAGTATTTTTTATTTTTGCTTTCTGTTGGTGGAGATTATGATAAATCTTTTTAGAGTTATTAGTTGTAATGGGAGCAGATTTATCTGTGCCTGCTAATTTTGCATGAAATAGAGCATGAAATAATATTTTTCTGTGAGAAAGTACTATGATTACACAAAAGAAAATCTTAACAATTCATTAATTAGGCCAATAGACAAGTATAACTGTGGCCATGTATAGAAATGGAATAACAATGCACACTGTAACTGTTCTTCATATGTGAATTAATTATTCCAAGAAAGAAACCAGAATATTCAAATGAAGTAATGAACATACCTTTTAATAGTGTTTTTTAATTTTAATCTAGTACTACTGAGAGAAAGTAAAACACTAAAAACATTTGTTGGTCTTGGATAAAAATTGAAATGTTTGAAGCAGTGGAAAAAGGACATTTTTTATATCCAACTTTCAGTTTCAGTTAAACTTCTTTTCTAGTATTACTCTTATACTACTAGACTTTTAGCAATGTTTTTCTCGATACTCAGGTATGATTCTCATTGTATGTAGATAACTATGTTTACTTGTCTATATATGTCAAATCAAGATTGAAAGATCATTCTAGATATTTAAAAATTGGATTTTGTAAAATAAATAATGTTATTAAATATTAGACATTCATTTTGATGAATATGTCCAAATAAATATTTTCCAGCACAGTTTTCTGTCATTTTTTTACATTAAATATTAGTGTAATCATAATACTTTCATAGCATCTTTAAAATATATCAGCAAATGAAAAGTATTAATGAAATATTTTTCATTAAAATACTATTCACTGTATTTTCCATTAACACCGTATGGTAGCATCCAGTAACTTGGCAACCATCCAAAGATGGAGATCGTCTCATTGGTCGGATTTTGCTAAATAAACGACTAAAAGATGGAAGTGTGCCTAGAGATTCAGGAGCAATGCTTGGATTGAAGGTTGGTGATGAACAATTTTGAAACTAACAACTCAAACTAGTTACTTTTATAATTAAAGTATTCTCATATATTCTCATTGTATAGTGTATGCATACCAATATTGATAATGCCTTATCATTCTCAAAATACAATGTAGACATTTTATATTCATTTACCTAGAGTAATTTTGAAGCGTCCTTGGCAGAATTTAAAAATGGTATTTTTCTGAAAGTCTAGATGTGTTTTCAGAAGTTTTACGAGCATGTCTTCTTAGCAAAGTACCAATTGCACCCTTGCTAGCCAAGCCAAGTCCTGTCTGTGTTCTTCAGTATGGAGCACTGCACCATGGTATTACTTCTATTTCCCAAGAAAGAGAAGAAAAGTGAAAAATAAATTATCTCTCTTGAAGACCTGGGGGACATCTGTGAGTTAATGACATTTCAGTCCAGATCACAGTATGCCAATGGAACGTCCTCCTTTTGAATTTTTCTCTCCTCTGATTGCTTGACTTGCCACATTTTAAAAACAAAAAATGGAAAATTGTTTAATAGTATTGGTTTTTATCACAAAATAATGTACTCTTTTTTTATGTGTTAGCCTCTTTTTCATGATGCAGTGCTCTTTAAACACATTATGAATTATTTCTAGCTCATATATTGATCTCAGTTTTTTGTGATATTATTATTTGCAGCTCCAGGAATACTAGTACAAGAATGTGAGCAAACTCTAAACAGTGAAAGAAACAAACATGTATTTATTTTAATTCCATATCCTTGCTGTGAGAAATTGTTAACAAGTTTAAATATTTGGTTCTCTAGTCTCTTTATTCTTACTGCACCTTGGGAATACAGATTAGGTTATCGTCACACCCTACAGTAAGGATTAAATCAGTGTAGTTATGTATTACATATACTGCTTTGGAAATATTTTAAATTTTTATTTAATTAATAAATAATTTTATTTGAAGTCAGTGGAGATGCCAGTTGAACATCAAGTTTTATGTTTATTTTTGTCTTATTGTCAGAAAATGCAAGAGAAGAGATTAACAGTGCCATTAGGAAGCACTTTTTTGTTTAAACATCTATGTTAAAATTTCTAAAATCTTGTATTATGAAGATGAACTCCTTAGTGAGATTCATTAATAGTTCAGATTCAAGGGTAACTACTTTTTAATCTCAATAGACATCTGGAAAGAGTGATTTCCAACAGTTATCACTGACATGAATTTTCAAGTATTTACATATTTAAAGTAAACTAAACTGGATTTAGTATTACAAATTTTAAATCCCAGTATGAAGACTGTTAAGAAACCTTAAGAATTTGAAGATTATTCAGGTATGACTGATTCTGACATGTAAGTCTGACTCAAAGATAAATATTAAGGTCAAACCTGTTGAAGTTCCCTGTAGAGAAATTTTCAGTGTGACAAGTGTTTTCATCTGACTTGCCAAGCCAAAGGGAATTTCATTGCTTAGTGTTTCTTAGAACATCCTGAGTTCTGTTATATTAATGTTATCTTTCTCCAGTTAAAAAAAGTAGTGAAGTGAGCAATCTAATACCTTACATTGTCTTGGGTGGTAATTTATAATACAATGAGATACTATACATGTATTTGCTAAAATTTAAAAGCTTTAGGATTCTCTATTTCCATTGTTTTTCAATTGTACAAATAGGCAGAATAGCTTCAAAAATAACCTGTCATAGCCAAACTTCTGTGGTGTTTTTCTCAAGTGTATATGTGTTACCTGGACTACATAATACCCAAGGAAAAAGCTGAATTCTTCTTTCTATTGCCAGAACATTTAAATAATTTAAAGTAATTTTCATACAGTGAAAATACTTCCTATTTGAAACAGGTAGTAGGAGGAAAGATGACTGAATCAGGTCGACTCTGCGCATTTATCACCAAAGTTAAAAAAGGAAGCTTAGCTGATACAGTGGGGCATCTTAGACCAGGTATGTATCTACTATAGATCTATGCTGCTGAGTTGCTTTTCAGAAGGTGATAACAAGTGAGAAAGCTTAATTACATGTGAGATTATATGAAATAAATGTGATGAAATACTGCAGAATTCAACCTGACGCTGATACTAGATGGTTGCTTTTGTGAAATATATATTCTCATGTTATTCAAAAAATATTTTAACATTTTTGCTCATTTTTATACTCAAAGTAATATTCCACTGATGTCCTCCCCAGTCATTTTGTGGTGTATATTTTGTTTAGAGCAAACCCAGCTATTACAAAGGTATGGGCAGAGCCACCTTGTCTAGGAAGCTGCTTCTGTTCCAACATGTAAACCATAGATTGCTAGACTGGAGAATGTTCAAGAAATATTAACTCTTAACATAAGAACTAAACTTGTAAAAGTACATGGATCTTCAAAGCAGTAAGTTGATGAGATATGATGTTTTAGATATGAATTTTCTAAAGAGCATGTTGGGATTTCTGTAAGCCACAGCTGCCAAAGCAGCATCTAACTCAGTAGGGGTCCTACTGGTTATATTATTGTTTCACAGAACTTTACATATTTGAAGCTGAGCTGCAGAAAAGCTTTAATATTCAGGATTTTCCTGCACTAAGGCCTCCAGACTCGTTCTATAACACAGGTTTCACAGTCCAAAAAACTGACAGTAGAATGGCTTAAATTGTTACTCTAAGTGCTGTCCACAGCAAACTTCCTAAGCAAGGTGTTATTACTTGACTTACAGGTGATGAAGTATTAGAATGGAATGGAAGGATACTACAAGGAGCCACCTTTGAGGAGGTGTATAATATCATTTTAGAATCCAAACCTGAGCCACAAGTAGAGCTTGTAGTTTCAAGACCAATAGGGTAAGTAATTTCATGTATTTTTTATATTAAATGTGATAAAATTATTCACTTTTAGAATGGAGAATATAAAAAATTCATTAACATTGTAAACAGAAAAACCTTATGCAAAATTCTGTAAACCAAAAGTGTAGCTAGAATGATAGATCATGCCAGTGAGTAAAAAGAGCTGGTGTGAAATCCTGTATTCTCAGAGTCTCAGGCATCATCTGCTATTATGGTTAAAAATAGGGTCTCTTCTCTGGCTTCTCAGTTGGTGAGCCAGCCTATATTGGCTCTGAAACTGTGGTTATACTCGCTGTTGTAATTCTTGACTGTTGATTTTTATTTTTCCATTCCCATTTTTTATAATACATACATAAAATTATGAGACCATATTTGGTCTGTGAACTGATGATGAACTCTATTTATTAAGAGTCTGCAATTTTGTGTGAAATTGTAGACTTTTGTGTGAAATAGAGTATGCTAATGAAAAAAATCAATATGCTTTGGAAAGTCCCATCCACATCCACATTCACATTGTCTTCAACTATGGAACTATTAAATTATTGCTTGTTATGTAGTACAGAACACATCTGAATGAATAGTTAGAGCTGTGTGGGACTTTTTCTTTGGTGCTGTACATTGCCCATTTGTATTAACCTTCAAACCTACCTCTCAATGTCTAAACTTAATTTTTTCTTGTGTAGCAGTAGTTGCATTGTTGTATTGGACTCTGAGTACTTCCCCTTCTTCAACTGTTCTTTTTCTTCCAAGTTCCTACACCCTAAAGCCATATGCATCACATTTTTAATTCTCCATTGGAGTTCCATATCTGGTTGCATCAGGGATGTGAAAAGGGGAATGATTATCACTGATTTAGAAGATGTTTACGGTTATTATGAATTTTCTTCTTTTCCCCCAGAATTTATTGTGATATACAGAACACAACTGGACAGGGTGATAGGTAACATCATCTTTTCCATGATTCCCTTTTCCATGATTCCCTTTTCCATGTGACGTTGGACCAGATGATCTTTCAAGATCACATCCAAATTGGATTGTTTTAGGATTTTATAATTACATTTTAATAAATACATTTATCCCTTTATTTTGCATAAGATCCACTTTAATTTAAGAAAACATGACTAAAAATTAAGAAGTACTAAAAAAATCTAGAATTATATAATCTGAGAACGGCATTTCAGTGAGGATGCTGTTATGGTTTGAGTTATAATAGGAACTTACTGTGTTGGACGCATCAGGAACTTAAGGTGTAGGAACTTAATTTGGTCTGACAATTTTAAACAAACTTGATAATAACAAAAAACCAGCTTTATCTTGTCAGTGAGATGAGAGGTTATCTCCTGCATACATATGGAATTGCAACTCCTTTAGGGTAGTGACTGTATCATCTGTCCTGTCATTAAAAACCTTTGTGTAACTTGGGAAGTGTGGGTATAATAATAATGCTAAGGGACAGACTACATTACCTGTCTCAGAAAAGGAGGTCTCAAATTAATTTCATACACAAGTCTTTCATAGTATCTCACAAATAGAAGTTTATAGCAAAAGTTTCAAGGGACAACTCACATCTTGAAAATACCCATTTTTAAAAATCTTTCTGCATTCTCTTCATTGTGTAAAATCTCCTGTATTATTTCTTGTGCTTTTAGATTTGCTGTCTCTTGTTCAGCTTCCTTATCATCATGTCTTCCGTTATGTTGCTGTCACTCGAGCAGCTCATCTATAATTCCTTAAGCAAAGTGATGTGGGCTCTCAGGATGCCTTTTTCTGCATTAACTGCTTGCCTCATAGTCTGGAGAACTGAGCTAGATCAGTGATAAAAGAGTTGTTCAGTGTATTTGATTCCCAGTGTCATTTTGCAGTAAATGTAAAAGAGTCTCAGGGACGAATACTTCCTACAAATTAGTAGGTTTTAGATTCTGGTTAGGTGTGTGTAACTCTTTGGAGTTTGATATTAACAGCATAATGTCAGAAGTGTCTTTCATGAGGTTAGAGCTGATGAACTGGAAAGACTATTACTTTTTTCAGTTTAGAAGATTTCAGTTCATAATCAAATGGACCATAAAAATTAATAGCCAATGCTTGTCCAAGGAACCATAACTTCATAGGATTGTGTTCTGCTCTGGGAAATAAAGTTTCAGTGTATATACAATATTTAGAAGTTTTTATTTCCTAGATATCAGAAGTGATATTTATTTTTACTAGAATTATTGATGCCCAGTTGAAGGATTTTGCTTTTGCATTGAGATAAATCTTATAATTTATAAGGAGAATTTCTTGATGGTTTCATGACAACAGTTTAAATAGTGCAAGAAATCTTCAGTTACCAGCAATTAACTTCGCTGAGAACCTGTTGTCACATCCTGATATTCTGAGAACAAAACCAAATTCCAGTAAACACCGTTATTAGTTTTGCTCTTTATTTTGGGCTGAGTGCTATGAAAACTTAAGATGACAAGCTAAGCTTTTGACAAGGCAGATAAAATTGAAAGCCATTCTAAAAAAATCCCAACAAAACATGCCAGTTTGTCATGCAATTTACCACTATTTCCATCTTAAAATAAAAATTGATGGCCAAGTTGCTCATCAGTGTGAGCTGGCTGTCCCTTATACACAGGAACTTACCTATTTTCTACCTTCTAATTCTCAGAAATAGATAACTTAAAATGCTATTTTCATGGTTTCTTCAGTTTTGAATTTGGAAGAAATAATGCACTGTTTTAATAATTACTCTATACAACCTGTTTGCAGTGGGACATAACTTTTTATGCAGAGTCATTATGAAACTAATTTTACTTCTCCTCCGTTTATCTCTATGAGAGTTCCTTGTAAGAAATACCATTCACACTACCATGAAATACGTGGATCTGTATGCCTTAGGAGCATAAATGGTAATGTTCAAAGCTCTCAAGTTTATTTCCTCAGCTATCTGTAGAAAACTCTTATTCACTCTGTTCAGAATGATTTATGTAAAATATATATATCTTTTTTTCAATGTTTTCTTTTCAGACTTATACAGTAGAAGACATTTTTTGTATTTATGAATTAAGCTCAAGAGTGTATTTCTGAGTCAATTACTAGGCGAGTATTGGATCCTGTTATAAATTCTCCTTATATCAAATATACCAACTGAAATATTTGTTTCTTCAATAGTGTTCGTGAGTTTCTCACAAGTTTTGGGTACTAACAACAGAGGTTTTTTTTTCTTGTCTGTAGTGGGCACTTAGAGCAGTTTTGTGCCTTCTGATTTATTTCAATTATTGGACACTGTGCATCAACTCACTTGGAAAGATTCCTCAGTCTACTTAGTAAAGCTGTCTTTCTAGTGAGTCTTGAAAAATGTTTGGAAAAGATATAGTAAAGGTATTCTGGAAAAACTTTCCTAAAGGAAAAAGATAAGCTATTTACATATCATACTGACTCTTTCATTGTATGGGACAGTAGATATCACTGGAACATTTTTCATTTCTCCTTCCTTTTCATTTACCTTTGTGGTGTGTTGACCTTGACTGAGCACCAAAGACTTACCCTCTCCATTTCCCTCCTCAGCAGGACTGGGGGAGGAAATAACATGAAAAGGTTTGTGGGCTACTCAGCAGTTACTATCGTGGGCAAAACAAACTTGAGGAAGATTAATTTGTTAGGAATTAATAAAAGAAAAGAATAGTGAGAAATAAAACCAAAACTGAAGCCTTCTTACCCTTACCTCTTTTCTTCCCAGACTCAAATTCATTAATTTTTTCCTGGTTTTTCTGCCTCCCTCTCTGCCAAGCAGTCCATGGCATGGAGAAAGGGAGTTGCAGCCAGTCCTCCTCCTCCACCTTCTTCCCTGACCTTGGTGTCTGCAACAACATTTCTCTCATGGCCTTTTTTCTCATTGTTTTCTCTCACAGCTGCTGCACAGCTATTTTCTCCTTTATTAAATATGTTATCCCAGAGGCACCCAAGGAGCCAGCTGGGCTCAGCATGGTGCAGCCCCAGCCTCTCCTCACCATGGCCACCTCTCAGGACTGGCTGTGGCCTTGGAGAAAGCAACTGCACTGAAACACATAACACAATTGTAAATATTGGTTTTCCTGTGACTCAGAACTGAAGCTCTTCATCTTGCTTGGTTTTGCTCAAATAGCTCTGAAATTCTTTATTAGCATATTGATAGTTTTTATTAGCATACAGTAATGTTTGCCCCTCAGAGGAAGAATATATTCCTTTGCTTGGGGAGGAATGTGATTGAGTGCTCTAAAATTACATGGCTCTGCGCACAGTTTAATACAGATGTTGCGATGTCTTGTGTATGAAAGAATGCAATTTTGCCAAATGAACTTATACATTTTATTTGGTTATGGAAAAGGTAAGATTGATTAAATTTGTGGTTCAAGGACAGTAAAGAATGTACTGGGATAGCCATGATTGGCAGCCGAGTATGTTTCAGTGAGGGTCCAGTAAATTTAATTAATGTATAATGTCATAGTAAAATCTACTACTCAGTTTTAGCCTATCATTTACTCTGAGACTGTTCTTTTATTTAAATGAATTATTTTATTTGTGACTGTATAGCCTGTCTCCTGCATCCACCAAATCTGTTCTTCAGGATTTAATTTGACACTGAAATTACTTATACTGGATAACAGATAATCATCCCAGTGGCTGAAGACAGCCAGCAGATCATGCAGCATTCCTGAGACATTCCATGATGGATTGGGAAGTGTTATAGTGTAACTGAAATTTAAATATGCTTGTTAGGTAAAGGATCAGCTTGTCTTAATTTTCCTGATTTCAGGGACATTCCCAGAATACCTGACAGCACACATGCACAGCTGGAGTCCAGTAAGTTTCAATTGTGGGGTAGGAAAATCTTCTCTCTCTCTTATGTAAGCACAAATAGAATGAAAAATGTCCTCTGCAGTCAGTATAGGTCATGTCTTTTTGTCTATATTTGTTTCAATATGTCATCTTACTGTATTATCTATCTACCTTTGTTTAATAATAAGCTATCAAAACTCAGAATATTGTGATTTAGGTTCGACATTGGTTATAAGCTTAGATGAGTTTCAACTGAAGAAAGTATAATTCTAACGAATATATAAGAACATTAATTGCAATTTTTAATTTCCTATTTTCTTGCTTTGCATTTCAATTGCATCTTATAAACTAAAAATGGGAAAGAAGTGTTCTTTGTTTACAGCCTGAGTGATAGCTACTTTGAACTCACAATACCCTTACTTTATTAGAGCCACTCAGTGCTACTTAAATTGACTAAACCCATCTTTCATGTAGGGAAGAATAACTTGTTCTTTGGCTTAGATCTGATAAGATGGAGTTCAGCCTGGAGTTATTTTTTATCATTGTTTCAGAATGCTATTATAATTGAAGCCATGAATAAATGAAATGGCATAAGCTTGATTATAATAATATGAAAAAATCCTTCAATGACTTTTTACTCATTGCCCAATTCTTAAAATTCATTTTATGTTTTTTGAGATGTGGATTGTCTTTTGTATTTATAAAAATACTACACTTTTCCTCTATGTTTTGTATATCAAAACTTGTCCTCTGACCATTTTCAGACCTTGTAGATTTGAAACAAAATGCACAAAAAACATATGTATCTTGATATTTTTTTGTAAAAATCTAATTAAAAATTAGTCTGATTGTACAAGATAGTAAGTCAGAAGACTGAATTCATTTGACCATGGTAAAGTGTTTATTTTTGGGCCTTCAACTTACTGACATAATTACAATCAGAAATATCTGAATAATCTATATTCCATTCTATAAATAAAAGCTCCTGATTGCATCTGATCACCAAAAGATTGAGTATCATTATTTGGTAATTTGAAAGAGATTTTTAAAAGTGATATCGCAACTTTACTGCATGTTTGGTTATATTTCTACAATTTCTGTTTAAAGAATGTTGAAATATATGCATAACTACTACTATTTATAAAAAATTTTTGTTTATAATTACAGGTTCTAGTTCATTTGAATCTCAAAAAATGGACCGACCTTCTATTTCAGTGACTTCTCCTATGAGTCCTGGCATGTTAAGGGATGTTCCACAGTTCTTGTCTGGACAACTTTCAGTATGTAAACATTTCATTGATATTAATGTGCTTTTTGCAGCATATACAACTCTTACTCTAGTGCTAGCTACCTCTAACAGGAATTTCTTGTTAAACTAGCTGTGTTTTTAATTTAATGCTATGCATCTCAGTCTAGGCAGGAACAGAATTTCATAATTATATTCCATTTTATTGGCTTTTGGAAATTTTATATGAGTTGAATTTGGTATATACATGTATATTTATCTGCTAAGCTAGACTGGTAGAGTCAAATTTTCAAAAAGGTCTAATCATGGCCTCCAGTTATGTTTGTGCTGTTGAGAGTAAACATTTTTTCAACTGTCACACTTGCGTGTAGAGTTGGTAGATTTTGTTACCTGTGTGCTTGGATGATACGACTGCTTATTTCTTATGCACACTAACTTTCATATATAACTTCCCCAGATATCCCTCTGATATTTTACTCATGTTGTATTCTTCGTACCAGTGTCACTCAGTTTTGTTCTTCACTCTCACTGAGAAGAAAATTCATTATGTGAATGTTTTCTTTTAAAGGGTACTTTTTTTTGTAATAAACTGAAGAAGTTGGGTTTTGTGTGCCTTTCCATGTTATTTACAATTCCAAAGTGTGATTTTTCAAAAGTGCTCTGTTGTGGCCTGACATATGGAAAAGGAAAGGCAAATGGAATGGAAGCAGTGCAAAACTGGTGTTAAACAAGTTTGGAAATGTCACATTCATATTACTTCCAAGTTGTGTATGTTGAGTGTCCCATAAAAATATTCATAAAGTCCAAGCAGATTGTTTCTAGGTCTCACAGAAATGGTTTATGGTATTGATACAGGAGAATATTTTTTGTCTCTTTAGTGGCCATGTTGGCTCCATTTTGCAGTGCATGAGACATTATTTGTTTGCTCATCAGAACAACCATTTACAATATGTAGTTTTTTATTTTCTGTAGTTGTTGTACTTAATGACTTTGAAAAATTCAATCCTTTGGATAAATGGAAAACTAAAAATCTAGACTGTAGAAGGCAGAGTGGTTTGCAAAAATACAATGACAAGGGAACATGAACTGTCAAAATACACAGACCAAAGTTTCTAAAAGTCCTCTTATTTTTACAAGACAGTAAAAATTGTTGATAGGGGAGACAGGGAAGAAGGAAATTTCTTTTTTCTAAACTTCATAAAAGATTAGGCTTTCAAAAAGTTGTGGTGCCTAGCTCCCAGCAGGAAATTCAAGAGCCAGAGTTAGCTGCTCAGATGACCTCTGCACATAAACAATGGAATAATTGTCCAAGTAGGAGCCACATAGAACTGACTTTCTCACTTTCTCAGTTTCAGATCAAAATCATCATGAGTTTAAGACTAGGATTTTTTAGTGAAGTCAGTAAGTCTTTTGATTTAGGTTTGATAGGATACTAAGGTTTGAGGTATATAATCATAGTATTGGGAAATTTTGAGGTATATTCTAATTTATTGAGGATAACAGAAATCCAAAGGTTTTATTTCTCAGAATGACATAGAGAATTCAGAGTTTAACTCAAGAAAGCATAATTCCTATTTTTATTTCTATTTTGAATGTTTCAATATATAAATGCCTATTCTAAAAAGCTAAGGAAACCAAATAATGTTATGAGACATTAGAAAATCTTTCCTATATTTTTTTTTGGAACTTCCTTATGTACTGTTTGCAATTTCATTCAATACTCCCTATGACATATTATCTGTGTTTTCCACAGCAGCTGATATCTATCTGAGAGCACAAAGCTGCAGCTGAGTGAAACTGAAGTCAGAAATGCTCTGTAACTCTCCAAAGTCGCAGTTCAGACATCTAAGATTAGTAGACAGTTCGAAAATTTGGATGCTTGTCTTGTCTGCCCAGCTAATGAAACACTGGAAATAGCTGTATTTCATGTTAATAATCATGTTAAGGGCACACCCAGCTCCTGCTGCTGTTGGGTCAAGACTTTGGGAGGCAGGTGCTAAACTTTTTGCTTTGCGAGAAAAGGTGGCTGTCATAGTGTCTGAAGATGCTCTGGATAGGTGGCAACATAGGATCTAACTGGGCACATTGCAATGTATAGGCAAATATGCATTTTTAGAAATAGAGGACTTTACAAGAATTGAAGTGTTCTACAGGAACAGTGTTTTCAATACAATCAATGTAGTTTCTTTCTTATCTGATACTTTCAGATAGTTTTGAAAAATTAAAAAAAATTGTGATATAGATTTGGGCTTTTATGTTCTTGAAAGTAGTATGATAAATAGTTTTTCCTTCACTTTTTAGTATTTGGGTTTATCGTTCTACAATTTTTTAAAGTTTTGAAACTTTGGAAGAGTTAGTGAAAAAGTCCTGTTTGTAAAGTTGGAGGTGTTTTGAAAAATTAGAATGGGTGATGAGATTTTCGAATTTTGGACCTTTAACAAAGGTGAAGTAGTAAGGTAAAACTAAATTTTAAAAATCTCCTCAAGTTACAAAAAATATTTTTTTTGGAATGCTTCAAAATGGATGTGCTTCAGTATTTTGGTTTTCCATGTCTTAATCAGCTCTTTTCTAACAGAACATTGTATGGATCACATATTCATTCCAAATAGCTGAGTAAGGTAGAAATGAAAGAAATACTAAATTCTGAATGTAATTGTGAATGTGCTCTTTATGGGAAGTGCCTAGACAGGAGAATAACTACAGAACCCTGACAGTAAATGAGGACAGGATACTGTTCTTTATGGAAGTGATGGGTCAATGATATTCTGGGTGATGGTGGCTGAATTCAAGCAGGTGTGATGGATCTGAGGGAACAGATGAAAGGCAAGATTTTGGAAGTGTTTTCCATATTTTCTGTGCCTTTGAACAATAGCATGTATCCTGAAGGGTTGCTGCTAGTGCAGCTGTGGTTACTGTGAAATATAGGCAGTGAAATACAAGAGTTGTGGGCAGAAATGGAGATACAACAGTTCAGATGAAAGTCTGAAATATTTGAATGAATACTTGAATATAGGCTTATTCAGATAGTGGTCTAGGTCCTTAAAGGATTTTTATATATAAGTAGTATTTTGGAATCTATTTCTTTATGTTCAGTATGTTTTTGGCTGGTTTAGCTGCAGCAGTGCCACTGTAGTATTCAGAGATGTCTTTCTCTGTCTGTTCAGTCTTCCATGTTTTCCTCTGTATTGGCACTGGTCTGTGTAAGTGTTTTCTTTGTGGAGGTTACAGTGTCAGTCTAGAGCTGACTAATAGGATTGACCTCAAAGTAAACCATCTCGCACAGACAGGAAATCCTCTTTACATTAATAATTATTCTGCCCAAGTACATATTTAATTGAACAAATTATGTGCAACTACAGTAAAATATTGTGTGTTATAACTTACTAATATAATTTATCCATATTATCTGTGTTTTATTTTACAGCATTTTTTATTCATGTTGTTTTTCAGGGGAGTATCTGACTGTTATTGCAATTATAATTTTTTATTATTTGCTTTGTCTTGTTCCTGTTTCTACATTTTTTCACTGAGTTGATTTTCTTTTAATATAATTGTAAAAAAGTCAAAATTATTTTTTTGTATGTTGGTACTCTGAGCTTAACTACTGAATTTTGGCTACATTTTCGATACTGCATGAAAAGTGTAGCTTGAAATGCTTTTCCAACAGTTAGGTTTAGGGAATAATAACATAAGACCGTGTAAATGGATACAAGTATAATATCACAGTATTTAATTTTTGTACTGGTGGAAGCTCAAGCAGAAAAGGGGTGTCATTTATAAAATTAATCTATTTCCCTGTACACTTGAACCACAGACCCACTTCAATAGATTTTCCATACATATTCAGTTTATAAAGCAATAAAAATAAAGTTATGTTAATTATAGTTGCAATATATTCAGCATAATAGAAAGCCTTTATTGTACATTATGAAGAGCCTATATGTCAGCTCATTGAGGGGATGAGATCAAGTACAACACATGCTACCCCTCCCCATTCACATGTTCTTTTTCCTTTTCTTCCTCCCCTTTATACCTCTATACAATTAAATTCCTGTTGCTGTAACATCAAAACCTGGAAAGTTCTAGGTAGTGCACACAATGTATTGATTTTCCTCCATTTCCAAGGCAGAATATGACAGGTGAGGACCCTTGGTTCATGGTGGGAGAGATTCGGTCCCTCTTAGGATTGCAATATCCTGTGATAATTTATTTTTTCCCGTGTTAAATGGAGCTGAAGCAGGCTGAAGATCTACTTTTCTTGTGACTAGGTCACATTCTGATACCCTTAACACTGGGCTCTGCACTCCTGCCTATGCAGGTTGGCAGGTAGAGTGCAGCTGCTGCACCTTGCACAATACAGGGAGCACATCAGACAAAACCCGTGATCCAGACTGTCCAATTTTCTTATATATCTTCTTTCTTTGATGTAAGAACAGATTACTTCACACATTTTATAGAACAGATTTCTCCAGCATCTGTGCATGCCAAATAAGCAAGGAGGGTGGCAGAAGCATCATCACAGTGCCTATTTCCATGCTTTGGGTACATTTCTAATGGAAGTGAATATTGAGTAGCAGCTTCTTTCTATAATTTTGAATTAGATTAATAATCTCAGGAAAACTGAGCAGACGTAAAGGAGATTCCAGTCTGTCAGATGGCTGTGATTACTGTGACCTACTCCATGCTCCTGTTCTCCCACTCACCAGCCCTCTGAGGTACCAACACATGCTCCTTTTCCTGTCCATGCCCCATACTCTGTACCAGTTCTGTGCCACTCCGTCAGCTGCTGCCCTAAGCTGAAGGTGGGGAGTGGTTGCTTGGAATTTGCAGCTAGTCCAGGAATTTGTGCTGCCTGAACTCAACGTAGTCTTGATGTAGCCACTGGAGGCCACAAGGTTGTATGTGGTCTGAAGTGTTACAGCACAAAAATATGTTATAAATGCATCTATATATGCAGTTTGCTAAACACTCTAGATCCCATTTCACGCAAGGGTTTTGTGTTTATACCATATGTCATTTCTGTCGTAATTGCTAGAGAATTGAAATACAAAGATTGTACCTCATGTAATGTTAATACCAGAGAGCACTAACTTTCTTTTGTTTTCAAAGTATTTAGGAGAACTTTTCATAGACATGACTCTTAAAGCTGCAAAAAAAGAGAAAATCTTTTATTTTACTCACCTTGCTAAGTAACCAAAGCTGTCAGTGTGTGAATTGTACTTGTTTCTCTCTGAATATGCATGTACAATCTCCCAGAAAGAGATGATCAACCTTAACTTATGTTTCCAACCCCACTTTTAAATCACACTTTGCTTACCTGTTCTTTTTTGTTACATGCTATTTCTAAATCTATTGTAAATGTTGTCTATAGACTTGCAAAGAGAAATCCTTGCTCCTGGGGAATCAGTGGTAAGATTCCTGCTGACTTCCCTAAGGCAAGAATTTCCACCAAAGGGTTTTGATATGATTTGGTAACAGATTTGCAGATTTAATTTATGCATTGCATTAAAATACTTTTTGTTAGATAAATATGTTGTTGGTGTAAAGCTGTGTTTAAAGTAATAGTTATGTGTCTTTGTTTTTACTTTTGGTCTTTTAGTTTCCAGCGTGTTGTCCTTTTTGGTTTTGTTTTATTGCTTTTTCTTTAATTTTGCTTACCAGAGCCAAAGCCTTAGTAGAAGAACAACGCCTTTTGTTCCTAGGGTTCAGGTAAAGACTTCGTCTGCCTGACAGAAACTAAAGTTGTGGGTTTTTCTTTTGTTTGTTATGGAAAATGCATAGTAGGAAAACGTTACATTAGAGTCCGTTTTCCCATATTTTGAGTGTGTTGCTTTAAACCATATTAACAACTTTCATGTCATCTTGTGAGCAGCTTGTAAAATTCTGCATGGGGGTTAAAATACTAAATTACAATTTAAAGAGACAACTAGTTTTTGTTTGCTGTCTACCCAATATTAAACTTGCACAGGTTTCAATAATGATGCATCCCACATACAAAATTTGTGTATTGTTTAAGCAATAAATAATTTTGTGCTTGAGATTTTATATATAAAGATGAATGTCTCTTTAAATCATTCATTATCATTACTTAACATATATTTTTTTGCATTTTCCACATAATAGTAGCGCCTTGAGTAGAAGATGGGCAAAAAATTTGTACCTTGTTTAAATAAACAAGTTTCTTGTGTATGAAACCTGGTTCTTGCATTTTTAAGTATATCAAAATAACCAAAACTCTACTTGAATAAAAAATGAATTCTCCTATTGTCTTACTGAAGTTATTTAGCGTTGATATTCTGTTTAGGTACAAGTTGTTTGCCTTTTTTTCATTAGGAAGCTCCTGAGGTACTATAGATTTATGCAAAAGTAGGTTTTATTAATATTTTACAATGCTTATCTTGCTTTGCTGCATGTTTTTAATTTTTTTTTGTAACTAGAATATAATCTGATTTTCTTACAAAATATCTTTATGGAGATGATAATCTTTTATGTGGCAGCTTTATAAATGTTCTTCTTTGATTAATTGAGCAAGATGTAAAGGATGATCTAAGTGATCAGAAAGAGATGACTGAATTTCTTTATTAAATGGAAAAGAGATCATATACATATTTATGAAGGAAGTCTAAATAAGACTGTAAATAAGACATCAAATCCTACTCATATTTGATAAAGCACACTTTTTTCCACAACATAGTATTCTCGAAAGTGTTCCTTACAACTGCTTAAACATAAATTCAAAATTAAGAACTTCTAAAGAAAAAGGAGATTATAAAATAGTACCTTGATTATATGATTTAAAGTTAATATATTATGTGCTATTGACATAAACTGGCTTTGTATGAAAGATTTAAAAGATCCTTTAGCATGATTAAGAATGTTGTATTCTGCTCATGATAATGAAATCAGAGAGGTACAATTACAAGTTGTTAAGTAGTTCATAGAGGTAAATATTATATATTACATAAGTAGTTTTTTAATATCTATTTTCTTTTTACATATGTGCTAAATAAATCAAAAAATTATATGAGAGTTGGTTATTCAATTTAAAAAGGAAACCTCTGCCTAAACCTGCATGTTTCATGAAATACTGTAATGTAGAAATAACATGTAGTAGTTCTTTATTCAATCCCATTATACAAAATAATGACAGACACAAAAATTGTCTGTTCTACTTAGACTAATATCCTCTAGTGAAACAAAAGAAAATACCTTACTCAAATGATTATAGTAGTTGAGGAAAGAAAAGAAGTGTCATGTTTGCTAGAAAATACCTAACAAGAGGTGAAAATGTTTGAGGCTTACTTGCTCAGCCCTTGGATGGATTTTTTTTTTAATATTGTAGGTGAGAATTGTCCTTAGCCCCCTAAAATTGTAGTTTTGTCTCTACACAATCAATGCCTGTGGACTCCTTGTGGACCTAACAGTTTTTTTTGCAGAGCCTAATAACAGTCACCGCTAAACATAAGGGTTTTGACAAGAGTTCCTGAAGAACTCAAAATTATGACCTTGGCAAAATCTTTACAACTACTCTGAAACGAAAAGTCATCCATCTGCCTACTTTTAGTAGTGATAGTAGATCGTTTGAAGAGATTAATGTTAGATATATTTACCATGCAGGCTGCAGAAAGAAGAAGAATTCTCCAGTGGTCTTCAAACAAGGAGCAGTCCAGCAGCAGTGCAGAACTCTGGTTACTTTTTTGGCATGACAAATTCACTAAATCAGAGCTCTGAGCTGCTGTTTATGGTTGTCAGGAAGTATACATTTCATTGTGGGCTGAGGTATAGCTGTGTCTCTAGAACTCCTTACAAGAATAAGAATCTCCAAACATTCTGTTTATACTTATTTGTTTCATCGCTCTCAACAGGAAATGCATATCTTTATTCTTGCTTGCATCTTCTGTACTTGTTAGTCTGAAACTGATCCTTTCTGGCAAAAGCTCCTCTTCCACACTTCCCTCCATGTCATTCCATTCATCTTCTAGCTCACTGGGTGATTTCATAGAATTATCATTATTTTATTGGGAAGAAAAACACTCAGTTTCTTTTCTATCAAAAACCCGCTGAGCTTTTACTAATTTTACGTCTTTCTTTCCTGCATTTTTAGATTCAGTTTAGCATACCAATAATTTTCTAACTTGCAGAGTGATGCTTTAGGAATCTTTGTAGGGAAAAATCGGTTTTTAAAATTGTGTTTTCTGTGCAGTATCTCCTGTTTACTTGGCAAAGCGTTTTTTTGAGCCAGAGTTGCCTCTGGGTTTTTTCTAACTTCAAAAATTTCAGCCATCCTTTTGGCTTTAATACAGAACATCTATATATTTGATCATGTATAAAAATATGTACAAGGTAAAACCACTAAAAAAGAGATTTTAAAAAGAAATATAGATTAGGGCAGCCTAAATACTTCTGTAATTTTCTGGCCTTTATATCCTACAAGCTTTTCCATTTGACAGCCTTTTCTTGTAGTTGTTCAAGCATATCAGACAGCAGCTGAAGCAGAAAGCAATAGTAGTTTGATTTAGCAACCCTCAGTGCTCAGGATTTTTTAGAGGTATGCTTAACAACACTCAAAACTGGCCTCAGCTATGCCAAAGACAGCACCACCTCAGGGCAGTTTCAGCATCTACATAAGCTTAAGTCCAATCAAATTATTACTGCAAGTATATTTAAAAATAAACAGATTTTTTTTTTCAAACAACAGGTGCTACTGGTATATCTTTTGTTTCAGAATAATGTGAGAAAGAAAAGTAGTATATAATTTTAAAATAATAATAAGCATAATAAACATCTATGTAGGTTACATGAAAAATTATAATGAGCAACAGAAGAAAAAAAATGCCTGGCCAGCTGTCTCTAAAAGCCAGTGATGTTTGAGTAGGTTGTGGTGGTAAAAATCAGCTGTAGGGCAGCTGGTCTCTCCCAGTGGCACAAGTTTTATGTCTTTTTCATGAGATTTGTGAAGTAACCCTTATATAACGCAGACATAACTTTAGCATAGGATTCAAAACTTCAAATATTATGTTTCTAAATCTAAGTTATGATGGAAGATACATTTTGCCTGTATGTCCTGTACATAAAACTACATTAGAATTGCATAGCTGAGCAAACACTCAAACATTCATGAGACAGGAGTATAGGAAGTGCAACAATAATATTATCTAGATTTTCTTAACTGATTCCCTTATGCATGTGTATTAGAGTAGGGGTTCTTATACATGATTACTTCTTTTCTAAACTCTGACCTCAGTCAATGCTCTAAAATTTTTAGTGAAGGTGAGATCTAATAGAAAAAAGATGAAATCTAGTAAACTGAATTTATGTCCTTAATTTATATAACTTATACTAACTTCAAATAAGTTTGAGGTGCCTTGAGGAAGAGCTTTCACTTGTACAATGGAAGGAAAGATCTAAGTACCTCAATACCTGCAGTGAGTAATCAACCCAAATAAAAGACACCTAAGCCCATTTGAAACTAAGGCTACTCCAGAAGGTGAGTTGATTCTCCAGGGGAGGCACCTTCTACTGAGGCTGCAGAGGACCAACCTTACCCATTCTGTTAATCTGTGAAACAGGAATGCTGGCTTGATATACTAGATACCTGCATCCTCACTTCTCAGAATGAAACACCAGCAGTCAGTTTTTTTTACACTGTTTGTGTAGAAAGCTTATTCCAGAAACAGGACATATGTTGTTTAAATACTGTTTAGACTGAAGAGGTTGAACCTGTGTATCAAAATAGTGCCTTCATCATCAAGCTATTCCACATCCCCTTCTTCTCTGGAGTACGAAGTCTCATCTGAAGCTGAGATACTGTTTGGCTGGGAATAGAAGTGTGTGGTGTTATCAAAGCATGCTTCAGTTTAGCATAGCAGGTTCCAGACGTGATACCCTAAATGAGTATTGCTCTTGTATTAGACCACTACTGGTTAAAAACCAGAAAGAATGAAACTGGGGCCAGACCCACATCTCTGTTTCCTCCAATTGTCTGAGTGCAGAGGAGTTCCTGTTTCCTGCACTCTGTGGCAGTAATTCCTACCTGGCAGCCTGTCTCAAGGAGGGCAGCAGATGTGCCCCTCTGTGAATAACAGACCATCTCAGTGCACCTCAGTACCAGGATGCTCTGAATTTAGATGCCTGTGTGCCTGAATGGAGGTCACAGCAGAAGGTTGATAAAGCATGAAGTGTATGTCTGCCTGGTGAAGGAGCCCAGGGAAGGAAAGCATATGAGCATGTGTGTGGCTAATTAGTCTCCAGGACTTCAGTGAAAAGTGAGACGAACTTCCGAAAGTATTCAGATTGCACCACATTCTACGTGAATCTTAGGTCCCTACATCCTAAGTAATCCAGATAGACAAAGTCCCATTCAAGAAGGTTTTGTACAGGTGTTATTCTCCACATTAGCATCAGCCAGCACAATTTTTTATATAGCATATTTTATGTGTTGTTTAGCGTTCCCTTTCCTTCATTTAGATCACAATTGCTTTGTTGAAGTTTCTTAGATGTTCTAAGCTTATAAAAGTGTGTATGTGTAAAAAATCTTGCTAGATTTTTGTTCATCCCAGTCTCTCTTTCAACATATTTTGTTCCAGTTAGCATGGCTAGTTCTTTTGTCACCTCATAGCATTTCTCTCATTCATTCTATTTCTGCCCTTCTGTTAATCTCTGGTCCCTGACATTAGTGGTTCCATTCTTCCCGTATTTCACCAAAAAGTATCCTGTCTATTTTACTTTCACGGTAATTATAAAGCAGTTTTTTATTTGTCCCTTCTTCCTTCTTCTAATCCCATAAGAATGCAATCCCATTCTCCCCTCTATAGGCTTCTTTGACCATTCTCTCACAGTTTCTTCCTTTCTTCTCCTTGCATTCTAGTCAAATGACTGCTTGGGTTACAAGTACCTATGCTGTGTGTTGGAGTGCCAGCAGTGTGAATACAGGAGAGAGAGAGAGCTTTCTGGTCTTAATTCTGACTCCTGACTTTTCCTGTAACAAGGCAAATTAAAGGGCGTTATAGGGAAAATATGTCCATTCAGTTCAGTTTTTCCAATTTTCTTTTTTCAGAACATCAAGAGAAAAGTAGAAGGTATAAGTCAATGCAAATTTTGAGCTCTTGTTCCAAACTACAGTTGTTAAAGCATCTCAATAAAGTGGTGTCAGATGATTTCAGTTTCTGCTTAAGTAATTCTCTAAATATTTTGACTGAAGTTTTCATGTAAAAATTCGGTCTGAAACAAATATATTTAGCTTGCATATGAACATATAATTCTGGTTGTATTTTTAGCACTCATATCTAGATGAGTTCACATTCATCAGTCGCAGTTTGTGATGGTGTCTGTATCACAAATATTTTTCATTCTCCTTAAGCAAGCATAATTTTCCCAAAAAGCAAACGAAGAAGATTGTCTTCAGTGCTATTCCCCTTGAGATGTGGGACTAGCCAAGTCTGTCTTTTGCTTCAGGACTCCCAAGGAAGCCTGCGGGTGGATACATTTAGTGTCAAAGAACATTTAAGTTGACTTCCATTTCAGAGGTCATTAAAACTGTACTGTTGGTACAAAGCTTTCTGCTTTTAATCTGTAGCTGGATGGAGATACCTAGAAGTCCAGATAATTCTCAGTGTAGAAAAAATACTGTCAAAGCCCCTGGCTTGCAAGAATGTAGGAACAACATCTAAAATTCACACACGGATGAGTAGCCACAGGGCACTTTTACTATTAGTATCAGAAACTGATGAAGTCTGTAGCAGGGCCAATGACAGGGTGATAGAGAACACACATCCCGTTTTTAATATCCATTTAAATGGTGGGTGGCTACAGGAATTGCAAGATCTGAAGCAGTGAAGGAAGAAGTACACTGCCACCAATTGAGTTGGCGTGTCTTAGTGTAATCTCACTTAGTGAAGTATTAGGAATGGCAGAGAGCTAAATCAGCCTCTTCTTTATGGGTTAAAAGTCTTGAGAATTACAGCAAGACCTTTCTTTAAGAAACTGAAATGTTGAAGATGAGAAGCTATGATAGCAGATGAAAACCCTGTCTCTGAAATTATGTGAGATGGTTTCCACAGAATGTGCACCTTCCTCTGTTCATGTCTACCTTTGCTAGGGTATATTCATGCCTAAAGGTGTATTGCCTGGTTAGGTGTGCAGCTGGGCATTATCCTCTCTGATTCCCTTAAGTTCAGGCAGGGTCACTGTTTTCTTTAAATGTCCTAGTTTGTCCCATCTCAGGCAAAGTCCTCATGAAGAGAGCCTCCTCAGTAAGCTGTAGTTAGTGATACTGCAGTGCTACCACCATGTAATGGCTCCCTGACTATTTGGAAGGCTTTGTTTTGACCTAACTGCACCATTTCCCCCTTCTGCAGTGACTGCTCTGAAGTAGGTACATCCCTTTCTTGGCTGATGCATTTGCAGTCATAGATTTCAAACTGAAATAGCTAAATAGCAGCTGTAGTGAACAGGATAGCAAATCAAGCCTTAGACTGGCTAATAACAATTTCTACAAATGAATAATATTGGTTTTTACCTTGTTACTGAGTTGGACTATGAAGAGGGTTGTACTACTGAGCCTTCCTCTCAGTATTTATGGAGGGCTTATATGATTTCAGAATAAGTGTATATATGTTGAAAAATACTAAGTGATATGAAATATTTATGGGTTTATCCCATAGTCTCTTTAGCACAACAGCAGATGAAAAATTATTTATTCATTGTGCATAAACTCCTCAGAAATGTATATATATGAATACCATACATTAGTAATGCAAGTAGTACAATACAATACAAGGGAGAATAACCCTAACCAGAGCACCATGTGAAAAGCAATTAGTGTGAAGTAAGGTACTTATAGTACAGGGTTTTAAAAAACAGAGATACTCCTGGTATATACTGAAGCTATTACAATATTAACTTATTTTTATTCTTTGTTATAAATGAAAAGTAGAATATAATATTTTCTGTTTAAGTAACCAATATAAATAGAGGTCATGAGTAAAATTATTTTTAAGGATTAATATACAACTTCATTGTAGAAAAGAGTTCACTAATTAATATTTTCTTCCTACAGATAAAACTGTGGTATGACAAGGTTGGTCATCAGTTAATAGTGACCATACTGGGAGCAAAGGATCTTCCTTCAAGGGAAGATGGGAGGCCAAGGAATCCTTACGTTAAAATTTACTTTCTTCCAGACAGAAGGTAGGGTGAATGCAAACACAAGGAATATTTGAATAAATTAGTCTGATAGGTGACATGCACAGCTGAGTTTATCAGTCATTCTTACATGGAAAAAAGCTTACAGTGTTGACCTCTTCTGCTGAACATGCTATGTAACAGCAAGGTGTCTTTGAACACTAAGCACAAACTTGCTTTCCCTGGTTATATTATAAAATACTGAATAGAAAAGGAAAGGAAAGGTAAAAATATGTCTTTGCACAGGGATCTGTTATTTGCAAAGAATGTTATTAGTGTTTTATAATGCCTTTATTTCCTATGCCAGTTATTCTTCTCTAGAGCAAAGAAAACCCTACACAGTTGGGCTCATAAATTTCTGGACTGATGGGTCCAGCAGTTTGGTTTGCCCCACCTTTATACAATAAAGCAGTAACAGGTTTGGCATCTGAAACCCACAGATTTCTTATCACAGTATAAATAAGTTAAGGCTGAAGGGGACTCACTTGAGAGTTCCCATTTGCACTTTGAAAACTTCCCCTAAAGCACAGGACTCATGTTAATCTGGATGGTATCATATGTGTACTTAGGGAAAATTAACCTGTAGTAGGACCCCTATTCCTGAAAAGCTCCTTCACTTCTTAGTCCATGATTTTCTGTGTTTCAGTTTAGGTGTTGGGAAGAACAGCAGAAGAGATAGTTTGTTCTCCAGTTGATTTTTAAATTGTTATTTCCTCAGATTGTGTCAGTAGGGGAACATGTTTACCTTTATTTTGTAATGTACCAACCTAATAACTCAAAGCTTTAATGTCACTCAAAATAATATATCAGTGGATTGCTGAATCTGTAGAATAAGATGTAACTTGTATTTTTACTTCCTTTGCTTTTCCAAATAGCTAAACTGGGAAGATGCTAGCTATCTCCAGTACCATTTTACTTCAGCAGGAATTAAAGCTATTTAGTATTTCAGAAGATATTGCTTTTCCACTTTCATTGTATACCATATGTTGACAAGCAAATTTTCTGTGACTACCTAATTTGCTGTGTCATTGATGATTAAGATGTTTTGGATAGATTTTCTCAGGCTCACCAATATTTGAACTGTTGGTTTAGATCCCTAGTTTATTCAAACTGCTGTAGTGTGTTTGTAGCTGTTGAAGCTGTGCTAAACTGAGAATCAGGTCTGCTTCAATTATCTTACCTGCTTTTTCAAGAACAATGACTAATTAATAGGCTAAGAAAAGTGTGTTCACAATGTTTTACAATGTAAATTGTGATAACTAAAAATATATTGACATTAAATTTTATTAATCTATAATTTTTTTCCCCATTTATGGGAAGTATTCAGAACTTTTCTTCAGTTGTTTTATGTGTTTATGATCAGCAATTTGTCTTATAGAATTGTGGGGCTTTTTCTGATGTGTAAATTCATTTTTCTTTCCTTAGATTTAAAAGCTAAGTAAGCAAGAGTATATTTCTTGTGTAGTAGAAAGAAACACACTAGAGGTAAAATACACTTGAGTAAGTCAAACATTTAATTAGATAAAGATGCTGAATTCTCTTTGATTAAAGAAATTTCACTGAAAAATGTTGTACAGTGTAACTTATTTCAGTTCACAAGGGTAAAGAAACCTTTAGTATACTAGAAATTATTTATGTTTTTTTAACAGTGTGTCTAAAAATATTATTTCTTAGGTAATTTTTTGATCCAGCTTCCAAGTAACAGTTCAGAAATACGACTTTATTGCAATTGCAAGTATTAACAAATGGACTGTATCTGCATTGCCTATTAAAAAAATCCATATAAATTAGTATGTCAGCTGCATTATGCAGCAATCAGCAGGTTTAAAATAAGCATTGTTATAAGGACTCTTGTCAGTATCCTCAGTAGGAGGAGTGTGGGTGTTTTCCAGCGAAAATTGTTTCAGTTAGAAAATATTAATTCTTTCAAGTAGAAATAGTCTGCAAAAGACATTGCTTTCAACAACACCCTGGAACCAGAGCCAGGGTAGCCTTGCCTGGAGACCTCACCTTGTAGTGGAGGTCCAGCTTCAGCCTGGGTGATTCATAGGAGTAACCAAAGGATTTGGGAAGCTGTTTTGAGAATGCTGATAGGTCCAGTGTTGCTGGAAAAGAACATGTAACTCATTTTTGGGGCTTCTGGTTTCCCAGGTGGATAAGGAGCCCTTAGTCAGGAAAGCCCTGCACTGCCCCCAGCTCCCTGGCCATTCCTTCATGTGGGCCAGCTGCTCCTTCCTGCTCTGCAGTTGGGGTGAGCTGCTGTAGGACTGGAACTGGAGTGAACCAGCTTGCTCATTTTTCTGAAATGCAGGTGTTTGCTATGCCCAGTGCTGTCTGTAGAGATGTTCTACTGTCAGACTGTGCCTTGTGGAAATCCCATTTATGGAAGTATATTTTGCTTTATAAAATGCTGTTTCCAAAATAAAAGAAAATACACCCAAAATCCTATTAAAACATTTGTGGTTTTTGGGGAACATATTAAAATTGGAATTGGCACATAAACTTGAAATCACCTAACCTTAGTTTTTAATATGAACTTATGAATTATCCTCAATATATGCACTGACCTTTATAATAAAGGAAAATTGCTGATGTAGATTATAGAACCCATGATCCTACAAGCTGAACTACTGATTTAAGATTTCTTATTTTCCATTATATACTTAATGCACATTAATGGTGTTTTGAACATATTTAATATTTAACTGTTTTTTTCAGTGATAAAAATAAAAGAAGAACAAAAACAGTAAAGAAAACATTGGAACCTAAGTGGAATCAGACATTTATTTATTCTCCAGTTCATCGGAGAGAGTTTAGAGAACGAATGTTAGAAATCACTCTTTGGGACCAAGCACGAGTTCGAGAGGAAGAAAGTGAATTTTTAGGAGAGGTATACAAGTATTGGTAGTTGCTATAGAAATACAGTTGCTCTCATACTCATGTATAGATACAGTATTTTTGAAAAAATTACTAACTGTGCAAAGCAAAGCTGGTTTTATTGTTTTATTATTTCTTTCACTTAGTAGTAAACGAATAGTGGTCTCGCACATATCGCGTAATCCTGATATGAGATTTTTTCTTTTTTTTCTGTTTTAGTAACAGCATGAATGTGTTTTCTCAATTTCTAGTTGTTCATTAAAATCCATATTATCCATAGTCATATTTTACTAAAAACTTTGTAATGTTGCTCATTAACTTATTTGAATGCTGTAAAGGCTCTCATAAGGTAATAAGGGTTTTGTGAAAGAATTTTTGGTATATTTAGTGTTCTAAAAGGCACAGAAGATTCTTTCATATTAAAGCAAGGTTTTTATATAACTTCAGACAAAGCCCTTAGCAGTAAGAGAATGATAGAATAAAATTTATGAGTATATCTATTTTAAAATATTCTGTCACACAATGCTTTCTGACTTTTAACCATTCTTTCCTTTTTAGATTCTTATTGAGTTAGAGACAGCATTACTAGATGATGAACCTCACTGGTACAAACTTCAAACACATGATGTCTCTTCATTGCCACTTCCCCATCCCTCACCATATTTGCCACGCAGACAACTCCACGGCGAGAGTCCCACACGGAGGTTACAAAGTAGGTTATTAGTTTTACACACTGTGTATAGTTCATTTGAATTAATGCATAATGAAATCTATTAAATTCTTGCAAATGGAAAGCTGACAGAATTTTTATGTTAATTTGTAGCTGTTATGAATTAGATCATTTGTGGTTACTGATGAGAGTCTGACATGCTACAAATGGTATCAACCACTGTGCATTACACCTTTTCTTTCTCTTATAAGACAACTCTGTTCAGATCCTCAGCTCGAGTAAATTATCTTGGTTTTCGCAATGTGCTCTTTTTATCATGAAGCTCTTTCTTTTGTATTATGTTCATATTTTCATTGTTTAAGCAAAAGTGGATTTGCAGGACCTCTCTCTTTAGGTCATACTTCTTAATCTGTATATAACATCATATGTAGATAAATTAATACCATGGCCTGTTGCCTTGCTTTGATACTATTTTATGTGCTTAGATTCACACAGGGAATTTCTCTAAAAATTCTTTGTAGCGTTTGTTATACTTGATCCATAGTAGTTATCAGTAGATACTTTGAAAATAGAATATATAAAATATGGTAATAAAAATAGATACATAAGAATAAGACAGTAAAGGGGTAAAATCTAGTTCTTCAATGCTTCATGGTTTCTCCAGTTTAACTGTTCAATACTGCCAGTGATTTAAAGCTCTTCTTCACTGAATAAACTTCATAAAATACCATTTGGCAGTTATATTTAAAAACCCCAACAAACCAAATGAACCAACCAAATTAATAAAACTCCCAAAACCCAAAAGACCCACCAGTACCACACAAACACAACAAAACAAAACCAAAACCCCAAAACAAACAAAAAAGCCCCCAACAACACAAAGGAAGTTCAACAACCCAAATCCAATTTATAAGACTTACTTGGAGTTTCTTTGAGTCATTGTATGTGAGTGTGTGTGCATGTTTCACACAAACTCACAGAAACAAATGTGTGTAGTCATGAGAACAAGCTTGGATATTTCACATGTTCTATGTAGAGTCTTTATTAGATAACCCATTGTATACAAGTATTTCAAGCAGTTGATCTGTTTTGCTTCTGTGTACTTGATGGTGAGAAGGATTAAAATGCTCCATATCATAATATTCTGAGATAGACACGTTATCAGAGACTTACACTGCATAGCCTTGAAGTTGTTAAGATTATACTTGTCCACAAAAGGAGGAAAGAAGTGGTAGTTAAAAGGTAAGGAGTTCTATTGCAATTCAATCCTCTTCAGTCTTCTCATATGCCATGACTGTTATTTAACTAAAGTTTTTAAATTATAATATGGTTTATGCCATCCTTTAACGCATTTTAAGAAGTTAAGTTTCCATCTACAACTATGTATACAGACCACTTGGACTCTTTGTATGTGAAGTTAGTGAAATTCTGGTTTTCAGGAAATATTCAGTCCTGCAAACAAGCCCTGTTTGTCTATCAGAATTTCTGTCTGTGCAATAAATAACTGCCATTAAGAATGAATTTATAATTTATTTTAAAATATATTTTAGTGATGTTTGAGTAAAGATCTGTTGGATGATATTGACTCAAAATTTTAAAGACATTCAGGTTTTTTATGTAGTAATACTACTATTTACTAATAAGTAATAAAAAATAACTGATCAATACTAATACTCATAATGTGCTCAACTGAAGAATTGTACATGCTTGTCTGTAAATATAGAGGAAAGGACTTAGCAAAACTTCTGGTTTGGTGAAATACTAAGATTTGGTATAGAAGTCCTGCTTTTCCATGAAGATGGTTTAACCTGACTGTTCCCATAGCACTAGTTTTTCAGCCTCAGGTTCTAAAAACTTCAATCAAATAAGCAATTTCAGATGTTCACTGTTATTGCTGGAGAATTCACAGGTTCCTACACTAAATTATTCTATTTCCTTTTGTACAGAGACAGGGACCTGATAAAGATGGATTTTCTCTAGTGGCCTAGGAATATATTCATGTCTTGAATCCTTGTGTATCACAAATAATTTTCAGTTTAAACAGATAGTTTTAAATGTACAGAAAAAGGTGTCCTGGAATTAAAATCCTTGCTTTCTGGGGTCTGAAAAGATATACAGTTGGAAATTGAGCATCTGATCAGAGCTCAGCTATAGCAGCAGAATCCATTTAGCAATGGGAAAATACAATTTTTCTTTTAACGCTGTCACACCTCTGAAATGGAAATAAAAGTACTTCTTGGTGTCCAAAGAGGTCGTGCAATACCCTACTGAGAGATCCAGTACTCAACTAGACAAGGCTGTAAACAATGTAGTGTAAGTTGGCCAAGCCTGAAACAGGCATTGCACCAGATGGCCTCCAAAAATGCTCTTCCCAATCTAAATGTCATCACCAGGGACTGGTGAAGGGCAGACAGCACCTCTTAAGACTGTTTGCCTTCACTAAGTAAAACATTAATACTATATTAATAATGCATAGAAGTCTAGGGTTTTTACTTTTTTTTGGGGGGTGTCAAAAGAGTATGAAGTCAAACTTAATATATTAGTCTCTTCTGTCTGAAGATGTTTTTCTATCTTTCAATAACATTCTTGTATATGAGGAAACAGAAGATGTTATCCAGCAGCACATTATGACAACGTGACAAAAATCTCTAGAACAAGGCATGTCTAGCATGTTTGTCAATGTTTTTCAAAGCACTTCTTAGAACATGTACTGGGCTGTTATTAAGCAGGCTGATTTCAATTTTTGGGGCTGCAAAATCTGAGCAGTTCAGTCCTCCTACCTTTTGTTCTTTTCTGCATTGCCTCTATGTATAGAATTAGTGATGAAAGACTTTATTGAATACCCTCCAAAAATTGTTAGGGTGAGAAATGACAGGAGAGATATTTTGAATTACAAAGTTGTTTTTTGTTTGTATAAATACTCCTTACACATCTAAGCTTTTTTATCTTTATGATTGTCGAGTAGTGATAAACACATATATTTGAGACAATACTTGAGTGTTACTCTGTAAGGTAGTTTAAAAGAACCACCTACACTTACCACTTCTCTTTTTAATATCTCTGGATTGCAGTGTTCTTGAAGAAGAGCAGACTGTCAGCCCTGAAGAGTGAAGTTGTATTTACAGATTGCCAGTAGCAAAGTGCAAGCTTCCCACCGAACCCCATATGCTGTTTTTTTAGGAACTAGCTTTCAGAGACAGTAGCTTAGTTTCTACATATATTTATCTCTCAATATCTTTGAGTGGGCAGTGTGTTGTGGTACAGACTGATCTAAGTCAGCTGTCCACCTTCTCTTTTCCAGTCCTCTGATCCATATATTCCATTAACTTCCTAGTGATAAAGAATTCTCCTTTGTGTTTTTTGACAGACATCTACTTAGAAACTGGAACTAATATAGAAAATAGGATTATGACTTACTAGCTCTTTCAGCTAATTATATTTCAGATTTTCATAACCTGATCCAATGAGTATATTTTAAGCTTTTTCTTATGTGAAATGTGAGGCAATGAGTAGGTCTATTTTACTTATTGTGCTCAACTTTCAAAGTGAATTTTTTAAAATTACTTCATTTTCTCTAACATTTACCATAAAATCAGCCGTACACCCAGAATTCCAGACAACATTAACTAGAATTACAGCCAAACAGAAGTTCTTTTTATATTGCCTCTGAAAAAGATTGTAACCAAAAAATTAAAAATAATTTTAGAGAATATTTAGGGATTCTAATTGTTGGTAGGCTATTTTTCCATCTCACATTAGCTAAGAATCTTATTGGAGAATGCATACAAAATTGAATGTGCTTTGGGTTCTTAGGATCACTGGTGTGGAAGTTATTGTTAGTATTTCTATTTGTTGAGAAATGATACAGAAATCAAGGAAAGTTTATACCATGGGATTGTGTATCTAAAATTAGTTCCTCTCCATGAGCCCAGAATACAGAGATAGAAATCAAATTGGATATGACGCATTCCTATTCCATCTTTTACAGTTTATATCCATGTAATGTGAGCATTTGTGCAGTGTGAGCTGATATTGTTGAATTGAGAAAGAATATGTTTTGTTTTTTTTTTGAGAACAACAATTTTTTTAGTTATATTGATGCTGAATTTGTTTTAGAAGCAGATTTTGTTTTACTCCAAGTGCTTTAAGACTTTCCCAAATACTTAGGATTGAAAAGTGACTGACACTAGTTTTCTAAGTCAGATTCTGCAGCTTTAAAACTAAGCTGTCTGAATTATTGATCTGCAGTCCACAGAGAGTGCAATGTACAGTGTAGGTAACAGCTAATTGTGCAAATGAGAAGAAATGTGAATATAGCAGTAAACCCAGATATTTTCAGGTCTCTTGTTGCAGCATAGGTCTGTACAGCAGCAGGTCTGTACAGTTTTTAAATACCATGAGAATTCACAATATGGTTTGAAAAATAAAAAATTTTTATGTTGAGCATCCTCAGTAAGGGAAAAGTAATAAATCTACAGGAGCAAAACTCTGCTGAGAACAAGATCTCAAAGATTTTAGAAATTACAGTGTTTGAAAATCAACATGTAGAAGTCCAAAATTTTTTTTTTTTTTAAGACCTGAAGACCAAAAAATAAATCAATCAGAATGAAAATAAATGTAAATAATCAGACTTTGGAGTAGTTTTCTTGTAAAGGGAATTTGACTTAGATTATATTTAGAATGAAATTCATCAGTGACTCCATTCACTGAATTTCATTATTCCCCAGGCCCATAAAAAATCTGGAGGGAGAGAAATTACAGTAATGAGAATTTAAATTCTGGGGACTCAATTTGACTACAGTTATGTTCTAAAAAAATCTGTATAGAGTGTGAAAAAATATATATATAACTTTTTTTTTTTCAAATTTTATTCTTTTTTTTGATGAGAATAGAGAAAATCTATAATGTATAAACTAAGTGTTTTGAGTAGCATGAAAAATTTCGTCATCTTTTCAGCTTTTTACTTCCTACAGTTTTTCCATCAGACTCTATTTTCTGCAGCAATGCTGAGACAATATGACAAAAATTATTAAATATGATCATCTAAACTGATAGAATGAATTAAAAAATGAAGAATCTCATTACTTATTAATTTTTGAAAAACATTTTTAGATTGACTTGTCATTGCTGCGTGCTGAGGATTTTTATTTTTTGAATGTTCTGTGGCTCTACCATCAGATCAAGGAGGAATCTCATAACTGTTAATTTAATCCCTCTCTTCCATTATTTAAAAGGTAAAGCTGTCAAGTCTATATTGTAGAACATCAAGATATACATTCTGTACTACCAAAATCATTAAAGTTTAACAATAATTAATTACAAATGTATCTGAAACTTTAATCTGTGAAATATAAGCCCCTGTGAAATGATGGCCAATCTTCTTCCACTGAAGATTATTCACTTCCTTGGAGCTCAGTAGGGGCTCATTTTCCTGCAGAATCAGGATCTTGCAGTCTCAGCAATTTCCTGTTGGTTTGTTGTGAGTTTGGTAAGTCGGCGCGATGATTTTCAATGAATGTCACTGAACCTTACTTGAGGAAATCAAATAATGCTGTTCACTAGTAGGTAAGTGAATTGTACTTAATGGAAACATGCATCAGGGACTTTTTTTCCTAATTATCATATGGAGCATTTTATGGTCAGTGGCACAGGCCATGCTTAATTTATTGTGTGAATTTTACCCTAGAGAGTAAAAATGACAATTAATTTTCTCTTTCATGCTTCTTCCATAGTTTTTCTCTTTCTTTTAATGGAACACAGGCCTTGGGCATGTTATCTTTGTTTGCATGCATTGATATTTTGTTCACAGAATATGGATAAATATACCAGTATTGTATTTATTGTACATCTATTATTTATTTATTATATTTTATTGTACATCTATGGTTTATTAAATACTTTAATTAAAAGGTATTTAACATGATACAGGGATGTCTAAAAGGCCTTAAACTATCAAAATATTTTTCTTTTCTAATAAAATAAACTCATTTAGGATATTAATTTAATAAATTGTAATTAAACTACAAAAATACTTAAAAACCTGTTTTGAAGCAGTTTAAGAGGATTGCTTTATTTCTTTGGTTAGTTGATAAAATCATGTCATTAAACTACTCTTCTGTCATGTAATGAAGTTTTCAGATGGTTTTAATATTATTCTGGCTTCTTCCTTTCTGTGCTGTGACCGTATAGAAACAAACATTGCTTTCTTAGTCCTCGATCCCATTATAATCTCACTAATCTTATATTCTTGTGCTCTTCAAGAAGCTCTACACTTCTGGAGATCTATCCAGCAGTTAAATTCAGAAAGCCCATAATTTTTAACTATATGAATAATTTCTAGACTGCGTTAATCGATTTTTTTTGTGGGCATGTGGCACACTTCCACCTTCGATGTTCGGGTAACACCTGATGTTGTCAGGGTAAACTAGGCAAAGCCTCTAAACTGCATTTTTCCTAATTTTGTAGCCAAATAATTGTCATTTTTTAATGCAACTCATAACCAGAAGAGATCAGTATTAAGGAATACAAATATTAGAGAAGTTATGCAATAAATCACATCAAAAAGGTTGTAAGTGATGCTGAAAAAACCCTTCCATTCACTTTGAAATTATATTGCCTAATGGAATTCTGGACTGGGGACATAAAAATGTATTGCATTTATCAAGAAACCAAAGCTGAAAATATAGAGAGTTAGAAATTGTAAGCAGTAGGTGATTTAGTAATATGATCCACGTATTAAAATAGTTAGTACCTGGATGTCAGAAAAAGTATGACTTGCCAGAAGGCACTTAGTCATCCAGTGAATCCATTAACAGCACCATTTGGCAAGGAATTGAAATTTTCTCTAACGCTGTCATGTCATATCATCTGAGGTGCATCATTTACTTACAGACTGTCACTCTTTTCTGTTTAATACAGTGTCTGTGAGCTTTTCAACTACAAGGAATAAAAATATTCATGAAATCTTGCTAATGACAAGATATTATTAATGTTATTCTGGCTTCCTGACTTCTTTTATTACGACATCTTATGGAAGTCATATTTTCAAAATCTAGAGTGCAATTAACATTTCATGTTTCCAGAATTGTCCAGATATCCACATATTATTATTTTGTTCAGTTTAGAAAACTTGGTATGATTGTATGGAAAGCTAAAATACATAAACCAATCAGACTTAAAGAAGCAAACAATAAATCAGGTATTGCAAGTATTTAATCACTGAACTCCTATCATGATTCTAAAATTCACTGGTAACCACAGTATGCAATTAAGGTTTTCATGCATGCACATATTTACCAAATCAAGACCTAGCAGGAGGGCGAAGATTGACTGGCACATCACTTCAGAGTCTGTTAAATTTAAAGCAGGATTCCAAACTACATCTTGGGAAAGTTCTGCTAGTGCTGCAGTGCCAACAGAAACGTGCAATATTTTTATGGGTAGCAGCTCATATTGTATGCCTAGCTGAATACACATTTTGCCCTTAAAAAGTTAAACACTAGTAGTAAAAGTGTGCAATTCTATTTCAGAATTGGAAATTACTGAAATTGCTCTACTAGACCTCTGTGGCTATTGTGTATAACTGCTGATCCAGAAGTGATTGGCATTTTTATGGTTTAATTTCTCTTAGCTGCTTGAGTTTTATTATTTTGAAGGAGTGTGCCCTACAGTATCAAATTCTTCCATCTCTGGCAGCAATTACAAAAAAGTTTAAGGTTCTAATCATCCCTGTTACATGTGTTGATTCATGTATTTTTCCCTGACACTACTTCATTTCAATATTTGTTTTCCAGATAAAGGCTTATATTCATATAATTCAGGTAAATTTTCAGCATGCCAGAAATGCTTATTGCTTCCATATATGTGCAAAATTTAATTTGATATTTTATTGGTGTGCTTTTGCTACCTACTGTGCAGATACTAAATTGCATAAAAGTTCTTTGGCTTTTCTTGTCTGCTTTTCAGTAATAGGTCTTTTGTTGGCTTTCTTTCTCTATTCTTAATGTCTCAGTATTGATATTGGAGCAATATTGTAACATCACACTTGCTTTGCTTGCCTTTATTTTACGTAGAGCTATGGTAGGAAAACTGTAGTGAGCTTTATTAACTATACTAGGAAAATGCTATCTTGCTTAAACTGGATTAAAAGGAATGCCATTATATTACAGCTGTTTGAGAACTAGTGTAAGTATTTTTAGAATACAGACATGGGGTAAGTGAATACTGGCAAAATCAGTATTTACACTGGTATATATTTTTACAGTTTCTTGTTGATATAAATCTCCCATTACAAATCCAGCTCTGTCTGAGGCATTTGCCTTAATTAAATATAAGTAAATTAATAACATACAGTTTTTACCAACCCAATTTTTGTAGTGCATTTCATTTGGGACTTTTTTGCAGTTTTTGCAGTTTTAATTATTGGAATCTCTTTGAGAATTGGTTCAACTAATTATCTTTTAGTTATGTTTAAAAAATGAAACTCACATTGTTATGAAAATAGATCCATACCGTGGTAGAGAGGAACAAAACCCCCTTAGAGCAGAACTTTCATGAGAGTAGTACTAATAAAATCCAATTTCCATTACATCTAATGTCAGTCTCCCATATTTCTTCTACTCTTTTCTCTCCTGAAATAATCCCACATTCTCCTTATGTTTTACAATATCTTTGTATGGGGAGAGACCAAGTTTAGTGTGGCATCTGTGGACTTGCACACTCGTGGATTAGACACAAATTTTAGGTGGATAAAGTTTCTTTTTGATTAAGGACTTCCAATTTATATGTCTCCTATGCAGAAGTTGTATCTCTCTCTTTCATCTTTCTCATCTATCCTTTTTTAACTGTTTTCAAAGATCTGTAGGAACTTAATAGAATTTGATATTTGTACTCCTCTGTCAGTGTAGATGAAATTGGTCAAAAGCCTCTAAACCTCACTATTACATGCAGGATGACAGATTGACATGGAGACAGCAGGACTGCATGAGAAATTAGCTCACACTAAGAACCCTCAGGCACAGGCTGGATGAATATCAGAGAGCAAATTCTTAAAACAGTTGTTATGAGACTCTTTTGGGGTTGCTTATATGTTGGCTTTGAACACAGAAGAAATACAGGCAATGCTAAGTGACTTTAAGTGGTTGTGAAGGCCTTCTGTGAGCTCCAGGGAAGGAACTGCAAGCATGCCTCACTACCCTTTGCTGCCCCAAGGAGTCCACAAAACCTTGTAAAAGCTTCCTGCATTGTAAGGGACAGGATTGGGAGCTTGGTCTGCTTTCTTTTTCCTTTTTTTTTTCTTTCTCCATAAATTCCTGAGCCATGAATTTGGCACTTTCTTCTGTATTTAGGCTGACTCACACTAATTTTATTTCTCCATTCTATCCCCTGTCCTAGTTCATTTTGATAACTGTGTTGGTTGGTCATATGCATTTTAGTAGAGCTTTGAACCTCCTCTGTTAGTCTTCTCTTGAAGTCTATCAGAAATGTCTGTGGGGAGTATATGAAGCACAGAAGGTATTTTGTATTGTTTCCTCTGTATATTAATAAGAGAGTGAAGAAAACTCTGTGTCAACTTCATTTGTCATGTGGAAGGCAGAAGGTTTTTTGGAACCCTCCACAGACTTTAGTTGCTTTGTAAGAAAATATTTATATTTGCATATAATTTCATTCATCTGGGAGAGTTCCAATTTTTTAGAATGCTGTTATGGAGGGAAATGTGATTCTGGTGAAATAGAATAGAATATTCAGGTTGGCAGGGACCTACCACAATCATCTGATCCAAGGGCCCAGCCATTCAGTGCTGACCAAAAGCTAAAATACATTGTCCAAATACATTGTCCAAATGCTTTTTAAACATTGACAGGCTTGGGAAAACCAAAAAATATTCTGTAAACATTTTTTCAATTGTCCTCATATTATTTTTATTTAGAAGTTGTTAAAGCTTTTCGTGGCCATCAACACTGCATCCCATGAAAAGTTTAAAAAAAATAGCTCTTTCATTCATGAAATTGAATGAAACACCTCATTTTTTTTCTGTACATTACTTCATCCCTGAGGATGAAAAATGGAAATGTTTTTATACCAAGAAACTACTGTATTATAAATTCCTTTTCCTCATAATAGAAAGTAAAAATGCAAATAGTAAAAAATTAAATAGAAAGTATTTGCTAAACTGAAATTGAAAATAATGGTCTTAATGGTTTTTAGGTGGTGGGGTTTTTCCCCAGCCCTGCAATGGAAGCTACACTGCAAGTGCTGTGAACTTCCAGTTCTGCTGTGCTCTGTTCTCACAGAGCTGCCGTGCTGGGTGAGGTGCTGTCCTGGGCAGCATTGCAGGGAAGCAGAAGGGAGGTGTGGAAGGGCAGGAGGATGCTGAACTTTGACAAGTTCTGATGGGGAGGTTTTTCACTGTCTCCAGTGTAAACTCTCCCCTGAAAAGTTTTATTGATAGTTTAGGGCTGTTAAACCCAAACTTGGTAAATTGAATAAAAATATATGTTTTGATTTCACTGGGGCTGGGGTTATGCTGAATTAAGACATTTTTGAGGGTTACAGTAGCATGGGATCTATTTTGCCTTCAGTACATAACTGTAATAATTGTTAATTTGGGTGGAAGGGATTTGAAAGTCTATATTTACCATCTATTACTGCCCAGCTATCAGATAAAAGGGAAATAATACCTCCAATAAAGTTTTATAAATAAACTACATACCAGTGGAACGGCATCAAAGAAAGAGTTAACTACAGGCAAACCATTGGCACCAATGCATTCATTTAATGTATACAGTATCCTGGAATATAAGAAGTTTACTGAACTCTGAATTTATGTAAGAATGGATTTAAACTCCTTGCTCTTGATTTTAGGATCATATTTTATAATGTATATGTCAAAGAGTTTAAGATACTAACTAAATACTTAATGACAGTTTCATTCACAATATTAGTTTGCACTAATTTGTGAGAGGCTTCAATGTCACATTTCAGAGATCAAATATGAATTGTTCTTTCTCTTTTTTGTAATCAGTCGTCCAAATTACTTAATGAAGTAGTACTTTGAAAAGACGTGGCTGAGGTGGGACCGTCATTAAATCTTCACATTTACATTGTCAATAGGTTAAAAAGAAAATTACCATCTAACATTAATATACAGCAGATGAAATCACTCTTGCAAGAATTCCAAGAAATATTAAACTAATCTGCCAGCAATTATACTGACATTTCAAATACTTGGTTCAATAAAAGATTTTGACCTGTGCACTTTCTAGTTTGTTCCATTTCTGAAGTTAATGGAAGATGTTTTAAATATGTATGATCTGATTCCTTTGCAGAAGTTATATATTCCAGACAGTAGTTCTTGACATTACACATTTAATTGACATAGCATTGCTTTCCTTCCTCTGTCCTTCCTGAAAACATTGGTTGCCAAAGATAAAACCAAGTAATTAATTCTCCTTCAAATTTCTTCTGACTTCATTACCATAATTTAGATTTACATTTGTAAGGAAATAAAAAAATACTACTCAAACATGATTTTTTTTTTCAATTAGTCTAAATCTGTTAGTAGTTAGAGCTGGCTTGTAGCAGCTTCAGGAGATAGAATAGGTGATCTGAGCTGAAAAAGCTTCATATCTCATCATACAGATCAAGCTTTCATATTTAAGGATGTGAGGTGTTACAAGAGACTCTCTTCTTTCCAATGATGAAGACAGTTTGAGAAATCACTGAAATCTGATTCTTCCCTTGCTTTTATTCTTTTTCTACTCCCATCCTTTGGGCAGGTCTCAGTCCTGGCCTGTTGACTTTGTCTTGCCCTGGCTCTTCCCTGAAACTCAGATCTCTAGATCCTAGAAGGTGATGTGGAGCTGAGGTATTAGGAGATTCTGGAAGAGGTGGATGTGAACAGAGAGAGAGAGAGAGAGAGAGAGAAAACCCTGTCTTACATATCTGTGGTCTGTTGAAGCTTCTTAATCTCTCTTTTCTGCCAGATGTATCCTGTGACTACAACAATATATAATTTTAGCTGCACAGCTGGGAAGTCTAGAGCCCACTGTGACAACAGCTGACTATTTTCATCCTCAAAGATGCAAATATCTCCTCCTGAATACAGAATATAATGTTCTAAAAATATGTTAAAGCAGATGTACTTAGCTGTAAATATAAACATAAATAAAAAGCAACCTCAGTTGTAATTAATTAGATTCATTCACAAGAATGAATTAGTTGATGAGTAAATGACATCTATTCAAATCATAGTTGATTCAGCCTTTTTACATCTTTCATGATGAAAACCTTTCCAAGCATCCATGTGATGAGCATCAGCAAACTCAGTTGCCCTCATTTCCCATTCCACAATCCTCTCTCTGATAGGGCCTGAGTAACATTATTGGCATCTCTGCACAGCAGCCACAGACCCACTGCCAGATCAGTGTCAGGGTTACCAAAAGACAGAATCTCACTGCTTTGCACTTCCTTTTGGGGGCTTTTGCCTTTCAGGTCCCAGCCAAAGGCCAGCCAGAGAGTAGGGCTCCCTTGCTCAGTGTTCACAAATACTGTCCTCATTTAATGACCTGGATTTGAATCAGTGGCTAAGAACAATGGAGACCAATCCTTCTTGCTCACTGGCATGTATATCACTACACCAGTAGAAGGTTCTCCTGAAAATGGCAACAGGGACAGCATCACAGGTGGAGTGGATGCTTTCTTTGGGGAAAAAGAGAGACTGGGCCTTTGCAATACTATAATTAAGAAAATAATCAGAGGAGGTCGAAACCTTTTCCTTCATTTCTGCCCTCATCTTCTAGGTTTTCTTGAGTGCTAATTGTTATCACTTGCTTGTAATTTTTTGTTTTAGGGAAAGACTTGTTATTTCTTGAATTCAAAGATACTTGTCCCCTACCCATTGTAGCATGGCTATTTCTAAAATTTTATAATAAATTGAACTGCTGTATGAGAACTGCATGACTATCCCTGAACTAATTTTAATTTCCTATTTGTGAGGAAAGCATCAACCTTTAGTGAAATTAAATTATGACAATTAAAACTTCTTTACTGGAATTGCATAATGTATTAGCAAGCTATATTGTTTTTTAAGAATTAGCACATATAAGACACCATTTTTTAGTTGAATAAGTTTTAAACTGAGAAATTTTTATCCTCAAAGAAGCAGTCTGCAGTCTAGATTACAAATTCATTCACCCACATCTTAATTGATGCAGTGACTTCTGACTTCTCATAAAAGGCACAGAAGAAATAGAAAATATAGAAAAAATACAGCAGGAACAATAAGAAATATGGAATGGTGTGCATATGTAAAGGAACCAAAGAATGATATTTCAGCTCAAAAAAATGAAAACCGAAGAGATAACTATAGAAGAACAGAGAATGCTGATTCATGTTTCTCAGAATACAAAAGCTTGGAGAGCATTGTCTGAAATAATGGAATAGAAATAAAATATAGGGAAGTTGATTTCACTTTCAAACTGCAGAATTTACTGACATAAAATATGACAGAGGCCAAGAGACTACTGTGAATAAAAATTAAATTATATGAATTTTGGAGAATAAGTTGATTACTTATTGTAAACAGGATGGCTTAGGAGAAGTCTCAGATCTTGCAAGCACACTCTTTCTGCTAAAGAAGGACCTTCCACTATCCTCTAGTGGGTAGGTAAACAAATATTCAACAGTCTAAAAAATGACAGCAGTTCTTGTAAGTCAAATAATTTCTAAAGTTTCTTTAAATTGAAAACTTTATTTTTGTCGAAACCACTCTTAGTACTTGTTCTCCCAGTTTTCTTTTGGGAAAGGAGGATAGACATCCTTGTATGCCAGTCACCCAGATAGAGCATTAAGACTGCTTTGTCTTGGGCTTCTTCAGGTTTACTCCAAGTTTTTTACTGATATTTTTGTTTCTACATTTTTCAGAAAAATTGTCCTGAGGCAGGAAAAAAAAAAATCTTGCACATGATTGGACATGTGGTGACAAAGTTTCTGCCTTCTAATTACCCATTTTTAGATGGCCAGAAACTTAAAATAGACACACCATCTTGCAGAAGAAAGGGGATTTTTTCACATTTAAAAGAAGCAAATGAATAATTATCCTTTGCATGCCAAAGTTTAATCCTGATATCAGCAATCCAATACTGTTTAAACCATGACATAGAAGATTTACTGAAGTAAATTTAAGCTGAACAAAAGCTGACATATTTACTTGTCCAGTGTGACCTACATTTGGGCTCTAATCATGGAAGTGGAATCTGCTTTTGCCAACTCAAAATAGCTCTAGCTATTTTGGCAGGTACACATTTAATAGTTTGCTTGTGTTCCATGGCACACTATATGTGTGAAGCTGCCTTTTCTCCTGATTATCCTTATTAAGAACTCAAAGAAAGTACTACATGCATTTAATATTATTGCTATTACTAATCTTCCTGTTATTCAGAGATTTTGGGGAGGGATAGTGCCTTGTATATGAAAACTTAAAAGATGAACAGTGTGATGCCAGTTTCTGTATGGAATGAATACAAATATCTGTGTATATAGAATGAATATAAAGTATATGAAAATATTTCATAAAAGCAATGTTGTGCAGATGTATTTCAGCATTTTATTTTATCTTACTTTAAGGATTTGGCTGAAATAATCGGTGCAGTCATATATGTTCAATAATTATAACATGAATAATTACCTTTATATGCTGATATTAATGCTTCATGGTCTAGTATGAAATCCATACATTAATCAAAGTATTATTAGTTAAACTATATATAAACTATCAGAGGATAATTTTAATTTACAGGAAGGAAAATGATACATGTCTTTTCTTTTTCCAGGATCCAAAAGAATCAGTGACAGTGAAGTCTCTGATTATGACTGTGATGATGGAATCGGTGTTGTTTCAGGTACTAATGTTTAAATTTACTTGTCCATGTTCAGTAGAAATATTTCTTATTTATAATTTATTGTGAATTTTGCAATGCTTTTCTGATGAAAAATAATTGGAACCTAAGTATATATTTTTCTAAGAGATCCAAAATTATTATTATGCATAACGCATATCTAATCTCAAAAATTACTACTGGGGGAAAAAATGTCAGCGTGTGAATGTCCTTTTTGCTTTTATAAAATGATACAAATAGCATAAAGGTAGTGTTTTTAATAAATGTCAAGAAGTGTTCATTTAATTTTTTTTGACAGACATTCGTGGTTGATATGTCCTGTAAAATTTCATGATGGAATAATAACACTGCCAAAGGTCTGAAACATGAGCGGTTAAGACAGGACAGGAGATAGCAGATAATCTGTTTCACTAAGTATTGGAATTGAGCCTGTTTGAGAAAAAAGTTATCATGTCAAAGAGTATGTCCCCCCTTCTAAGAGAAAAGATAACACTAGATAAAAAAATAATCATAGCTGAAAACAATAAAATCATAACCATATGCTTTTGATGACTACAACAGAGAATATATTTGAGATTATAGAATCATGGATGCTTTTAGGTTGAATCAAGTCCAACTGCTGGAACTGCAAAGTCCACCTTGTCCTTGCGTCCCACAGCCACACATCCTTTAAATACCTGCAGGAATGGTGACTCCACCTCTTCCCTGGGCAGCCTGTTCCATTGCTTGACAGCTCATTTGGGAAGTCATTTTTCCCAGTATCCCACCCAAAGGAGGCAGCCGTGCCACCTTTAACCAGTGCTGAGGGCTGCTGGTATCAGCGCAGAGTGGGCTTCTCATCTCAGCGTGTATTCTACTACCCTGCTGCTGTTCTGAGATTTTTAACACGTGGATTTTCCTGTGCTGGACAGTTCCTGGCTCCCTTGGGTGAGTCCAGCTCCAGTGTTAGATAGTGGGGTTTGGGCCTTACTCAGGAAAGGCTGAGCAGTGTCATCTGTCTGCTCTACACAGCAGCTGTGGGCTGCAGTCAGCTCAGGCAAAGCCTGTTCCTGCGCCCATCGGCACGTAGGGTATTGTACGTTCTGCTGGAGGCTCAGGAAGGGGAGATAGGAAGGAGGAATGAGAGGAACACAGCTCACCTTGGAACCAGAGGGAATAAAAAGAGGTGAGACAGGCAATCCTGAACATCGCGAGGTGGCGTGAAGCCAAGTATTGATAAATCCAGACATTTTGTGAACTATCTAATTATATAAGTTGGCCTAGTCCTGTTTTAAAATCTGTTACCAGTCTGACCTCAGATGCATTTCTGTTTTGCCTACATAGCCATGCTTTTATTTACAGGTATTTCATGGTTAGCTCATAGGCTGTGCTTAATTTTTGACCCTGGTATGTTACTATTCCATGCTATGGGTCTTGCATTTACTGGGATAAGGAGATAACCTTTTTCTTTTTTTTTAATAATAAACAGAATGTAAATTTTAAGAAAAAGCCCTTTTTATAAACTGACAAAATTTTACAAACTTTATGATATAAACAGGGCAAGTCATGTTTGTGCTAAGGTTCCAGCAGTTTTACCAGATAAAAAAAAGAACATTGGGCCTGCAAAACCACTAAAGTTTCTGTGTTCCTTAAAACATTTATCTTCAAACAGTAACAGACTCAGTTTTCAGATTATTGCCTTAATTAGAAAACTATTAACGAAAACTTATAGCATTTTTATATTCCTACTCCCCTATTTTCTTTATTACAGTCAGAACACAGGAAGGATAGGTAGCCAGAGTGATGTGAAGTACTGGAACCAAAGAGGCAGCCATCCTCAGAAGTCCTCTGTTCCTATTTACTGTACTTTCAGTCTTTGATGAGCTTTCTTCTGTAATTAGTAGTCTCTAAGGCATTCAAATTGCCTTGAACATCAGCAGGATTCTTACGAAACACCTAGATTTACAACTTTGATTCAATAAACTTTTGACAGCTTGTAAAATCATGGTATTTACAGTTCAATGAATGAGCCTACTTCCCTTACCTGAGTTTCTGACAAACCTTTAGGTTTTTAGGATCTTTAACCTATTGAATTTTTGCTCAACAATTCTACATCTTAGCTTCATTTTAATTCAGCCTGGCAGTGTGGGTAGGAAAATTTGATGGTTTTTACATTTTGAAATATTATTTTACTGCCTTGCTTTTTTTGTGCTGCTGTCACTATGTTTGTAAGCCTTCTGGTTTAATCTTGTCTTGTTTTACCATCCACTCTCCTTATCATTCCCTCTATTGTTTAAAGTTCCTCTATTCGTTTGTAGACTCATCACAATCTTGGTTTAAATATATGCACAGTTTGCATGAAACCATTTGTCTCTCTTTGTTTTCTTTCTTACTTACCCCATTTCTTTCATTTTGTGTCTTCAGGTTTTATTTAACGTGACACTTTGCTCTTCTTCTGTGTGCTATACAAATAGTGCATTACATGAAGTAGGCTTGCCAACATCTTTCGAGTACTCTCAGTAATCCTTTCCATAAAATTGATTCCCAGTATCACACCTGTGAACTAAACTCCAGAAACCTTTAAGAAGAATAAAAATTATCTCTTTGCTCCTCTTAAAAATTTACTTTTATTCATAATGGTTGACTACATATCCTTTAAAGTCCCCTTCCAATTCAAACCATTCTGTGATTTTATGACCTCTTGGAAAAATTATTTACAAAATCTATCACTTCTTGTGGCTTGGATCCTAGCCTGCTTAGACAAATGTAATAAACTTCTAATAAAGTTCTTCTAAAATAAATCTGTTGTTTCTGTCAACAGGAAAGGCTTTTAAAAAAATAGTGATAAACAGATTGAAAAACTTCAGTGTCTTTTTTCTGGCTACACATGTATTCTCCAACAGCAATTGTCATAAAGTGTTATTACATATTACATATTTTAAAAGAAATTTTTTACTAGATTCTAAAATAGCTCTCTTCAAATATAATATATATTCATCTTGGGAAACACTAGAATAGAGTCTCTATTAATATTTCATCCTTGCTGGCATTTATCTTACCATAGGGTAGTGGAATGAGCAGCATTAGCAGCTCTGCTTATGTCTTTAGATTGCTTATACATAGCTCTCAAACAATTTAAAGCATTTATTTTCCTGTCCTGAACAGTAAACCTTGGCCCTCAAAGTTGTCTGTCACCAGCAGTTCTGTGTGGGAGTAGATCAGCATCTACACCTGCCCTTTAGAATGCTCTTATGTCCTTTTTGAAAAAAGCAATATAGTATTTTTATGTTGATTTTTTTAAATGCCAGAAAAGTTTACAAAACATCATTTATATTATAACAATAAATACAACTCAGTGAAAGGCAGGTTGGTTTTTTGGGTGGTTTTTTTTTTTTTTTTGTTTCTAGTGTCCAAAGTTAAGCATGCATTGCAGTTAACAAATTCAAGGAATATGGACTATAATTTCTAAATAATTTTCTTCCCAGATACTTTCTAGTGTACGTTGAACCTAGAGAATACAAGCAGCCTACTGAATCTGACTTTATGAACAGAGACATGTATTGTCAGGACCATTAAATCATAAAATTCTCACCTATTGTTTTTGTAACACTAAAATATTAAGTAAGATATTAGTGTTTAAAATTCAGTTCTACACCAGTATCTCATCTACATTACAACAGATTATGTATTATGAAACACTTGCAATCTGAGATATGTTTCAACAGATGAATCATGGAAGAATGTAAGGCAGTGAATTCTGCACAGATTGCATTACAAGTCTCTATAGAGAAGAGCTTTTCTGAGTAAAAGAATGCAGTCTTGAGCTTTGAGAAGAAAAACATTTATAGGGATAAATTTTTATCATTATGCAGAAGATAGCTGTATGTGTCAGGAACAAATAAGAATTCAAAGAAGATATTTATTCAGAGGATAGTTAGAGCCAAGTAAATTAGGAAAAAATAATAACCATCAGTACAGAAATTATTGAAATTACAAAAATATTTCTGTGTTTGAAGAAGAATGAAAAGCAATTATCCATTTTTGATTCACTTCTCAAAACACCTGAGAAATCCTTTGTTCAAAAGAATACTTTCACTGTCATGTTGCAGCCTTTGCTGCAGAGGAAATGTCTTTTTCTCTATTTGCTGATAACGTGGGCTGAATTTTTATGCCTGAATCCTGTGGATGATTGCTTCTCAAAGCAGATGCAGAAAGCACACTTTGGTCACAGATTGAAATCAACATGCTATAGAAAGACATCTTACAGCATTAGCACATAGAGTGGATTATTTCTATCCCTTCTAAAATACGGATTTCATCGTAGATCACCAGCTAGCCCTAAATGGGAGCCCAGTAACTTCAGACATAAACACTGACAAGGTTTTTATTTTATTGCATGTTGATACCAAATGACCTGCTCTAAAATCTCTTCTTTCTGGGCTCTCCCTTGCATTGAAAACAGTCTATGTATCACAAAAATCCCCCTCCCAAACTGAAATTTAAGCCATGGTAAATAGTCCTTATGCTGACCCCCTAGATCAAAGCATCTTTAACATTTTCCTTTTTTTTCAAACAAATAATGTTTATATTATTTACAACTTTATGCTTAAAGCTCTTTACACATTATTACAATTCTTCAAGCTTTTCTTGCATTTTTAGTTTTATTTCTTAGTGTGTACTTTCCATTTTACATGTTTATTCTCTTATTTGAATTTTGAATGTAATATTTTATTATTTAAAAAAATAAAGAAATTCTTCAGTATCATTTCCTCAGCTTTCTCATGAAACATCCAAATTCTCTCAATGCTTTTCTTTAAACTAGTCAAAACTATTTTTACATATAAGCTGTATCACTCCACTTTGAAAGTAAAGATGTAACTTGATTCAAGTTCTATTTTCAGATTATTACTAATTATCAATAGCAATCTCTTTGAGGAAAGTTGAGCAAATATGAGCTTGGTGTATTAGTTTATATTCTACCACAGTCCTATATTTATGGAGTGACAAAGGCATTAATAGGCAATGAAAATTGCAATGAAGTTGCATTCCTATCAGGCGTGTTCTTAGTGGATACTTCTCACATAAGGGAAAGACTCGTTGGGGTGGGCTACAGTTGGGGTGAAGAACTCTTCTAAAAAGGAAGTGCTACAAAAAAAGACTGATAAATTCCAATCAACAGTGTGAAGAGGAGGCTAATTTGGGGGACTTGCAGGACAGATGCAAATATGCAGGGATGAGTGCTTAACTAAGAAGAAACATCTTCATAGTACCTGTGGTGGTTGGGGTTTTTTTCCCCAAGCTTTGCATGGCATGCTGGGTATAGGAACAGCACTGAAAACTCAGCAAGCTCCAGTTTATTACTGTGTGGGAATGCTTTTCCATAAGAAAAGAATAGTCTCAAGTGTAATGGGCCCATAAATACAATTAGTGCTGTAGAGCTAAATATACCTGTGAGGAACTGAGTTGCTATGCAGCAAGTAACCAGTTGTTCCTACAATAATGTTTACTGATTCCTTTCACTGTACATTCATTTTTCCCATATTTGCAGAATAATATTTGATGCAAAAAAATTCCCCAAAGCATAATGTATCTTCAAGTTATAAAGTATTCAGATATTAATAATTCAATTTATTTGATCAGCGACTGTCAGCAATTTTTTTTAGAGGACATCTAAATTCTTCATTTAGATGTTCAAATCAGCCCAGAAGCTGAGCACATTTGTATGAAAGAACTGAATTCTCTCCAAAGTGCCCATGTGTGAAATCTTGGTATGTTAAGCATTTCTGGCAATTTGATTATATAATTGTTTTTAATTAGAGCTTGTTCTAAGCCCAACTAGTGTGAGTATTAAAAAGTTAAATATCTGAAAGCTTGATGCCTCAATCAAATACAGATGTTAAAGTGGAGAAAACACCACTTAGCATCAATGTCAAACAAGTCAATTATGTCGCCTGTGATGAACAGCCATTTTAGTACTGCCTTTCTAGAACAATTTTCATACTGAGTTTCTTTCAAGTAAGTCAAGCAGCAAGGCATCTAAATTAAAATCTTCATTAGTACACTTCAACTAATTATTTTTAGGGCTATTTTAGGGCTGTTGATGTGAACCTAATATTTGGAAGTTTGTGATTTTCTGCAATTTTGTGCCTGAAAGATTAATAATTTAATAACAATTCAATCATCAGTATTTACTGAACATGTACCCTGCATAGCATAATATTAGCACAGTACAGCTATACTGTGTGGATTAATACTTTAAGTCAAATACATTAATAATCTCTCTTAAATCAGATAAAACTAAAACTTCAGGTCTAAAGAAGCTGCATTTAGTGTGTTTTGTAAAATCCCTCTTTCATATGTATAGTTTTCAATGAAACCTTCCCATGAGAGAAGGTGGTGGCATTGCAGTTATCGTTGTCATGTGTCTGTCTTTTAGGTGTCTGCAGCTCACAGTTGTTTATCACTGATTATCTCTACACTGATTATCAGGTTCTGTTTACTCTCTGTGTTGATTTAAGAGGCTTGCCGTAGTTATAGAGCCTTTGATTCTATGGTAATGGCTCAATATGTATCAATATGTATATGTATTTATAGCTGCAAGCAGGGTAATGTTTATCCTATTTTTACTACTGCTATAAATAACTATCTGCTTTGCACAGTACCAACTCATTGGTCAGGCTGCACTTATGACCTGTCTTTTCTGTCTATAATTTCTTTTCACAAGAAAATGTTTTTACTTACCTTCTCTAACCTTATTGCCAGGATGTGCAATATTTTTGAAATTGGGAGTTAAATCATACCTGCAGTACAGGCAGTTAAATCAGAGCTACATTAACTCTACAAAACTGAAGGATAACTTTGAAATTACCTCATTAACCCATGTTAGTGGGTTGGCTTACTCAAACAGCTGCTTTTCAATGTGTGGCAAAAGAGGAGTTTGTAAATACAGTATCTTCTGTTTTAGGTAAATGAATTAAAAATGTCAATGTTTATTTTCCGGCAACAATATTATTAGACAATATTAATCTATTTCTTTGATCACAGCTCAACACATCTAGTTTTCTTCAAAAAATGTAGCAAAACTTTATAAAAATTTAGCAAAATTGCTAGGAATGCTGATTGTTTCTGCCTTTGTTATTGTCATAAGGAAGCAGTTAGTTACCAGAAAGCACTACGTGTCTACCTCCAAATTAATATAAAGCACTTATTTGATCAGGATTAGACTTGACAACTAATTACAAAGTCACATATTTTGATTTATTGCAACAATACTGCTCAAGTGGTCAACTACAGTAACAAATTAGTGCTGGAGGAGGCTTTTTGTTCCAAAGTAATTAATTTGTTTCTTTGTGTAGATTTAATAAATTCAATTATTTTGATTTACTTGTTCTCACTTCTAGGAACTTTTTAGACTTTTTTAGCATTTTTTAGAATTTTAAAGGAGGTCTCTGTTTGTGTTTTGTTAATTGATTACCTTTCCCTTCATTAGATTTATCCACCTAGAAAACTTTATGGTATTGCTCATTCTCCTCATACTTCAATGTCTGTACATAACAAATATTATATAAACTGCTGACGTTTTCAAAGGATTTACCTATTTCTTCATATTACTACTTTACATTGTTTTCTATCTCCAAATGCAACAAATTCTCCTTGTGTATGCAGAATACAAAGAACCATCTCTGTCTTTTCTGTCAATAGATATTCATTATTGGGATAGTAAGACAATATTTCTCTCTGTGTTCTGGTACTGTAAATCATGTTTTTTATTTCAATATCTAGAAGTTTATAATAACTTGCTGCTCATTTATTTGTGGTGCATTGACCCTGGCTAGGTGCCAAGTGGCTGCCAAACTGCTCCATCTCTGCCCTCATGAGCTGGACACGGGAGAGAAAATATAGCTGAAGACTTATGGGTCAGGAGAGGAAGAGATCACTCACCAGTCACAGTCATGGGCAAAACAGACAACTCAGAGAAATTATTTTATTGCCAATAAAATCAGAGTAGGATAATGAGAAAATAACTCCCTGAAATTTCAAAACTTTCCTCCCACCCCTTCTTTCTCTCTGGTCTCCACTTCACTCCTGCTTCTCTACCTCCTCCCTCTCAGCTGCACAGAAGATGGGAATGGGGTTGAGTCAGTTCATCACACATTGTCTCTGCTGCTCCTTCTCCTCAGGGGGAGAACCCTTCACTGTTCCTCTGCCCCAGAGTGAGGTCCCTCTCGTGGGAGACAGTCCTTCATGAACTTCTCCCATGTCAGTTCATCCCAGGGGCTGCAGTTCTTCATGAACTGCTCCAGCATGAGTTCCTCCCATAGAGTGCAGTCCTTCAGGGACAAACTGCTCCAGGGTGGGTCACAAGTCCTGCCAGCAAACCTGCACCAGGGTGGGCTTCTCTCTCCACAGACCCGCAGGTCCTGCCAGGAGTCTGCTGCAGGGTGGGCTCTCCACTACTGTTACTTTAGCCCTTCTGGTTAAAAATTGCAGAATTGCAGAGTGTATTGATTTCCAGACTGACTTGCAAAAAAATTATTTATCTCCTACACTTTACTGGTGAGTGAATAACACCCTGTTTCAAACACAGATAAAATTTCCCCTGTCTTGCCTTTGGTGATCTCAGAATTATGTTGCACTGGCCCCTGTATATTTTGTCAGTGCTTATAATAAGAAATTTACTTTGTATATAGGATAAAAGTCTGTGTTTCATTACTCTTAGCTGAGGATGCACATAACATTATTTGACTGTGGTGTAGTGAGGAGAGACTATGTGATCCTCAGCATCATTATATTAGTGTAAAGTAATGATAATGTGCTTTTTTTTTTCCCCTTTATGTATGCATACCAGATATACACAAAGCAGTTTACACCTAGGAGGAAGCATACCAGACACACATCTAGCAGTTTACACCTGTTTAAACATAGGAGGAAGAAGTTATTTATGAATTAGGATTGTTTATATACATCCTTGGTTGTAAATCCATACAGTATATGAGTACTCAGTTGAAAGTATTGAACATACTTGGAACCATTAAGTGGAATGAATTAATAAGATTTTGTTTAGGTCCTAATGAACATTTTCCAGGAAGAAAAATAAGAAAAAGCATGAGCAGAAGATCATTATACTCTTGGAAGATTCTCATGGGAAAAGCATAACAGTTGCATGAGCCAGAATTTTTCCAGTGCCGGGTGGATCTCTCTAAGTATTCTTTGGTTACTGTCTTTGCAACAAAGAAATCAGTTATATCAGTTGTCATAGCCACCAGGAACTCTCTGAAGACCTATTCCTCCTAAGCATTGTAATCAGGTTAACAATTGAAAATCTTCAATTTCTTATCATTATGTTTTAATTTCATCCTCACAAAATTTGGGGAAACTTACTTGAAATTGTTGTTTATCTAGCATCTTTTTTTCCCGCAGAGAGTATTGCACCATGGGACAGTGAATTCAACTTTTTCAATTTGATGAAGACAATCACTTTTAATACATCTAGCTTTTTACAAAGATTTTTATTAGAAGCCTGTGTTAAATGTCCATGTGGTAGCCTTTTAGGCCAGTGTAACTTGGATAGACAGTGTAACTTGCATAGACCATTTATGCCTTCTATTAGGCTTATTCAAGATTAGACCAGGGTGCTTGTTATTTGTGAAGGAATTGTGGATTTAGTTCAGAATTGTGAGTGAAATTTGATGTCATTGAGTCATTGTTACTTTAATTTGTTTCTGAAATACAAATCTTTCTTGAATCTTTCTCATTATTTAACTCCACAGTAGCTTCCTATATCAAATTTGTAAACTAAATTTTGGACTAATTTTTAATTATGGACATTTCCATTTGAAAACCATTATGCACAACATTTTCAATACAATTTTAATTAAAAATGCAATAATTAACTTTTTTATTCTAAGGAAAATCAGTTTAATTTATTTTATTATTAATATATCATATTAAACATAAACGGTAAGTCCCCATTTTGGTGCATGGTATGAATTTCTATACTTTCAAAGTATAACTATAGGAACCGTAATTGTACTTAAAGCATAACAACAGGGGTCAACTTTACATATGTATGTATGTTTTATGTACGTATGTGTGTTTTATTATGAAACCCAAGAACGATGATAACATTCTTGATCAAATCCCACCTTTTATCGAGTTTCTGACTACTACAGGTATGGCAGGAAGTTGAAAAGTGCAACTTCAGATCACTGAATATTTGCATTTCTTTTTAGATTACCGACATAATGGGAGAGATCTTCAAAGTTCAACACTGTCAGTGCCAGAACAAGTAATGTCATCTAATCATTGTTCTCGATCAGGGTCCCCTCACCGTGGAGATAGTATAGGACGGACTAGATCGTGGTCTCCCAGTGTCCCTCCCCCACAAAGGTAAACTCTTGTTGAACTATGCAGTTATATAAATTACAGTGGTATTGATCTTGTACTAATACTGGAAATAATCTCCAGGCTTTCAAGATGGCAATGAATTGGTTAGATCTTACAAAATTACGGACAGCCAATAATGTTTTTTTTTCCTTACATTATAGTGATGTGCCAATTTTATATATAATTCTATGTTATTTGTGGTTTATTATTACTATATTATTTATTATATGATTACATAATTGTATCTTACTTCTGCCTGTTTATATCTTGTTTTTCATCAAAATTCAGTACAATCCAATCTAGGGAAAGAAAAATATCTCTCCACATTTTCACTTTTCCAGAGCTATTTACAGGTGCCATGTTTTATAGCATGTGATAGTTCAATGTTTCCTTAGCATTCATATGACACTGGATTTTTTCAACTCTTTTATTTCTGTAGAATTAAGATTCTGGGGAGCCTCCCTTGCTGCCCATAGTAGCTTCCTTTCGACTAGTTTTTTTTAATACTTCTAAATCATCAAGAATAAACTGACAGATATACAATTTTATAGGGAAAGATATCAACTCTTGATCTTGGAAGATTTCTGATAACTACTTATCTTGAGAAAATTAGACCAGGAAATTTCTTCCAAAAGCTAGTACTTTTGGATAACACCTAATAATTGATTTAATACTCTGCAGGATAAGCTTTCTTAAGAGAAAGGAGGCAGAAGGATAGATGTAAATGGGAACGGAACCTGTTTTGCAGCACTTTTGTTGCTATGTATGGGTAGGTTTCCAGATGATGTAATTCACTTGAAATCAAAGTGGAATTTATCTCTTTTGCCCGTAATGTTCACAATTCCCCTTTAATACTGACGATCTGTTATCCAGTATTTCCTGGCAGGTACATGTTCCTCTCCCTTTCTTGCAGCCATCCCAATTCTCTTGTATTCTGCTTTCCTTTCTGTTATCTTTGTTCTTTTTGTTAAGTTAAAATTCTCTTGACTTCATAATATCTTACTTATGTTTTTACTTTCCATTTCCTTTAATGGATGTAGCCTATATGATATCCTTTTGCATTAGTGAGATATTAGGATTCCAAATTATCCCCCATCATCTCATACAGCTAAGAGGCAGAAACTGTGTGTTTCTACTTGAAATCTAAACCCATCTAAAACCAAGTCAGCCTGACTTGAAATGAGACATAAGTGGTAGACACAAAGGGGCCTATTCTGATTTTTACTATACTGATTTCAGCCAAAGTAATTGCCTACACTAAATTTCCAGAGGTTATTTGTCTTGGATATAGACATAAATGCGAGCAAAATCTCTTTGTGCATATGTTTATGTTTTTATGTTTTTCTGTCTGCATGCATGGTGTGTGCATTTTGTGCAGAACTTTTTCCCAAGCTGGTAATTAACACTTTTTAAACATCATTGATAAATCTACTTTTCATTTTTGTGTAGTCTTGGATTTCTTTACATGTTCAAAATCTCTTGCTTTTTTAATTTTCCTAAAGCTAAATTTTAAAATATAATTTTGAATTTATTGCAGCTGTTTCCCACAATGTCAGAATCAAATGCATTATTTGTGTAATATTTCCTTTCCCACACACCAAATCAATTCTATGAGGACTTGAGCAGAAAATTGGGATATGAGAGCTTGAGGAAGTAAAGAGAAGTAAAAGGAAGTAAAAGGAAGTAAAAGGAAGCTTGAGAAGTAAAATCTATGGGTTACAGAAATACCTTTTTTAGTTCTACTGAAAATGCAGGTCTACTCAGGAAATCTATAAGAATTATCAATCAAATTTGCGCCCTGTTCAGGTGAATGTTTTATAGATGTGCTACTCTATAGATGTCATAACTGCAGAGAGCATTCTGCATGCCCAGAGATTTCCCATTACTGACACCTCTGCAGGCAGGAGGTTTTGGGCCATAGAAGTTGCTGTTATTTCTTAGAAACCATTTTGCCATCTTCAGTCCTACTTAATTTTGTTTATAAACTCCACCAAAGGCCCACTGCATTGCAGCTGACAAGAAATTGTTACTGCTCTTGTTACTCTTTACTAGACAGAGTAAACTCAATACTTGGATTAATGAATGCCAGAGTGGAAAAAACTTTATGACAAATGAGGTGGAGCTGAAGGCAAAAGTTGATGTGTAATGCAACATCTTTATAGCACTTATATGCAGAAATAAATAATGTCATGGCAGCAGAAGTGAAGGATACATGCACAAGTTAACACTAGTCAGAAATTAAATGACAAGGGATAAGTATGACAGGTACCAAAAGGGCAGACAACGTGAAAAGAAAGCAAGGGGAACTGGGTGCTATAAAACAAAAAAAAAAAAGAAGAAAAGAAACTGAGGCTCACTCTAGTGCAGATTGCAGTAAAGACAGGAGACAGAAGAGTTTATTGGTCTAAAACTTGAACTTTTGTGGAGGGAAGCATCCAATTTGCTATTTTCAAATTGATACAAAACAATTATGTTTTCGTTATCCGATAATTATCACAGTTAACCATTGTCTCCTAGTTTCCTATTCTTGTGGATTTGTTTTACAGAGCACAAAGTAAAGTTAGTGTGTGTCAGTAGGTATTGATAGATAAACGAAGCAAAACAATCGATAGGCAGAGTTTTGGTCTCAATTAGTGCAGGTGATTGGTGCTCTTTAACCCAGCCTGCACTATGGGTACCACTTACAGCTAATTAAATGGTTATGGGATTTTTCAGATTTTTTGCTAGCAGGATTACAGAGTAAGTTTTCCAGGGTGAAACCAGCAGCTGTTTTTAAATTCAGATGACGATGTTTTCAGCAGGCTGCACTCTACTGCAGCAGCCACAAGTCCCCATTGTGTCTGACTACAGTTTGCATCTATATAGTAAAGCCAAAATCAAGAACTCATGAAAAATTGTTTACAGTGTATATTTCTGTCAGAAATGAATTTTTGCTTGAAGTCTGGAAAGACTAATGAAATGCTGTGCAAGACTGACATTTTTAATGGAGGGAAGAAAAAAGCTTTCCTCTTATTTCTAGAAGAAACACATTGGAACAAAAAAAAGAGAACTCTATACATATCATGGACTTGGCACCATTTTCTAAACGACAAATGGTTTTTTCACTTTAAGATTTTAAATTATTTTACTTTAAATGTATAGAAATGCCTGGTCAGCTAAGATCTTGTTACCAACACGATTGCTGGTAATTGTTTGTACAAAGCAGTGAGAGGATGTCATCCAGGCACACTCAAAACTCAGAATCTGGTGTCTTCTATCCTTAGTCGGAATGTGGATCAGGGACTGCGAGGGACTCGATCTACTCCTGGGCATTACAACACCCTGAACCGAATGGACAGACACCGTGCTGTAGATGACCACTACTCCCCCGACAGAGAGAGGTAAGTACCTGGCTGGAATTAGAAACAGCTGTATCCTACAGGCATCAACGTGAGTAACCTCAGTGTGGTAGCTTGCTGAAGTAAATTACATACCTAATCCCAGAGATTAGCATTTCTCCTTTATCCACTGGTTACATGACACACAAAATATCAGTGCACACAAGGCTGACAAAACATACAGTGGGTGTATGTTTGCCAGGAGGGAATCTGAAAAAATCTATGAGAAAACGTATAATATAAAAGCTGAATAGTTTAGTTGTCCCTTTTTATAAAAATTTTTGTTTTGTGTGTTACATTAGTGAATTCTTTAAGTACTAAATATCTTTTAAAAAATCTATCAGTAGACTTGGTCGTTTTTGCTGCTGAATAAAGAGGCATAAAAATAGATAATTTCAGCTCAGTATTAATGTAATGCTCCCATTGGATACAGTGCAGTTCACAGATGTAATAAAAGTATATTCCAATAATGTGTTCTGGTTTTGTCTTTGCTCAACCTTCTGAGACACTTTGTAAAAAAGAAAAGAAAAAATGATTAGGACAGCATGTATGTAATTGGAGTCTTTGTGTTCAGAGGCACATCTGACTACTACTGATGTTTTGCCTAATGGAACTTCCCAAACAGTAAGCAGAGCTTTAGCAACCTCTATGAATTTTAATCATGTAAACAAGAATTGCAGCAATAATTGAACAATGTAGTTAATTTTGCATAATTAATTGCGGTGATGACTTTGTGACATTAAAAAAATTACTGGTCTTTTCCACCTCATTGTCTTCAGGTAGAAAATCAAAACAAAAAGCATTTAATACCTTTAATTTTTAAAATCTTTCAGCTCTTTTGCACCAAGTTGAAATTCCTGCACTTTATAATTAGAGAGGCATAATTGCTAGCTTTTGTCTCATTTTATAATTGCATATACCAAGGAGTAATACAGATAAGTTTTGTTATCTTGAGGAATTTAGGACTAGTATTTGGAGTTAATGCTTTTACATATAGTCATTACAGGTTATTCATCAAGTGACATCAAAACACATCTTTGGGACTTCTAACTGTAATACAAAGATATTGAGAAATCAGTGGCTTTTTGTTAGCAATATTGAACAGAAAAGATTAATATTTCTTAAGAGACCAGTAATGTGATGGTCAATGTTTTTATGGAATGCAAGACAATATTTTTCAGAAGATTATAATATTTTAATTTCAGAAGATAAAAATAATTAATTTTTCCCAAAGACATGTTATAAAACCCAAATATATTCAAAGTGATTTGTAATTTAATTTGGTGAATAAAAAAGTCAAATGGGCAAAAATAAAGCTAATGAAAAAACAGTGAAGTGTTTATCATCCAGAATAGGAACTGTATTCATCACAAGTATGGTAGATCATAAGTCAACCTCTTTATTGCATTAAACGTTTTAATATTTCTGTTTAAATTATGGAAAAAATCTATTCGGTTGATTCATTAGAATATGATTTTCATACAGAAAGCAATAACTTAAAGATTCTGAGCTGTTTCCTTAAAAGATTATTACAGAATGCTTTGGGATACAATGTTATGTTGATTTTTAGACCAGTCATCCTTGAAACAGGATCTAAACTTGTCCTTAGAGCCTGTGTATGCCTTATGGAATGCTGCTGCATTTGCTCACTGTGCAAGTTCTTTTGTTGCCTCCCAGAAAAATACATATCTGTGAAAGGTTGCTTGAAGTTCAGTACCACAATGTTTTTCCATCCCTTCAGTCAAACAATCCCTGCTGGACTGACTTGATTTAGAGGAAAACAATCTGTTTTTTTAGAATATGTCAGAAAAAAAAATGTCAGAAGGTTGTTGGAGATGAGATTATTGAATTTTGGTGACTGTTCTAGATTAATAGATGTTTGCTTGATAGGGGTGTTCTGAATCTCTGAACACAGCTTTATATGTTATCTGTATTTTCCAAAACACACAGAGAATTTCTCCTCTTCACACACGGTGAGTGGTTGCCTGTGTAATCAAATTATTGATTAGTTTTGCCTCTTTTGCAACATGCAGTCTCTGAACAGGAAAAGACTGTTTCTAAATCTATATTTTTTAATATTCATTGTTAATTTGACAGTGATTTTATGCTTGGAAAGATTATTAGATTTCAAATTTTTTAATGAATATTTGTGATACTGTCTCTGCTGTATAATGAAAACCCAGTGGTATCCCTAAAGTAGCTCTTTAATAATACTGAAAACTTCTGGAACTGCAGGCAGCTGGGAGAAGTTGAAAAACTGTGTTTTTGTATAGGTTTGTAATCTCTCAACATGTTATCTACACTTGGCTCTGAAAAAAAATCACATATTTCCTTCCCACAGCTCTGATGGTTTCTTGTTTCCATGAAACAGCTTTTGAAGCTGCTTGCAAAAGGGGGTTTTGAAACAGTACTGTCTTATAGACATCCTCAGTTAAAGTATGACTGAGAATATGAGTAAGAAAAGTATTTCCTTCCTTTTCTAGATAATTCTGCATTAAGTTTTCTATTGTACATGGTATACTGAGGAGTTAGTTGAAACCATGTACAAAAAGCCTAATGACCTTAAGTCTAATGGCAATGTAAACATTCCTTCAAAATTGAATGCATAGAATAGAAAATAAAATTATTTTTAAGAACCCTGGAAGCCACAGTTTTTAAAAAAATTTAATTGGAGATAATTTTAATTTCAACATCAAACCCTTAAATATGTAAAATATGGCTGTATCATATACTTATTTTTGTATAATGTAAGGGTAAATTTATAGTTTAATTTTGTATCTGTTGCTGTATTAACAAAAATGTCAAATTTTACTGTGTACACTGCTAACTCAAAGTGAGAAACCATGTTAATATGTTACCTGTATATTTAATAGAGGTCTACTAGTTAATTGTTATCAAAATGCGAGGTTTTTTGTGGGTACTCTTTTGAAATAGCCTAAATTTTTAATGTAAAGAAATATGAATGCCTATGACCCAATATTGACCCAAGTTTCATAAGAACTTTTATCTGTAATGGGATGACCTTGTAAATGTCAGTTTGACATGCTTTGATAAATTCTCTAAAACTGACATTTACCTCACTTGAGAAACTGAAACTAATCAAACTATAGAAACTACTGAGAAAATTTTGGAAACAGTTGGATTTAACCTCAGAGTTTTATATGTAGACAATTAATATAATTAGGTGAATTAGAGGAAAAATGTGAGAATCTTAGCATAATTTCAGAAAGAAAAAACCAAAAACCAACAAAACCACCAAACTATATCTGTGTCTTTCTTTCTGAAAGATATATCAACAGTTAACAACAAACACCAAGACAGTTTGAGAAAATTGTACTCAGGCCCACAACTTCAACAAATTTAGATATTATTAGCAACTACTAATTTAACTATATTTGATATCCAAGGTGGGTTCTCCCTGAGGAATAACACTGCTAATGGTGCATTTAGCATAGGCATGTTAAGCCAGAGCATTCTGAGAATGCCTAACTCAAATAGTCTTGCAGGAGAAAGGTATGAGAAAGCTCCTAAAATATAAGTGTTTTTCTGAGAGGCACTTAATAAGAAAACGAGAAAAGGGAAGTTCTCCACTATTTGTTCATCAAAGCTATTGCATACTTTCCATTTGAAAGAAGAAAAGTTGCTACCTGTTTTGTTAAATGAACAGGGTAGTCATAAGCATAGTTATTTAGAGAAATAACCTCCATTATTTTAAAATAACTTTAAAGATGTTATCTGGTTGTGCTGGGACTGGCAGGAGTATCACACCCCTGTTAGTGAGGAGAGATTTCATTCACATATTTGAATACACACTTGTTTTTTTCATTCTCTTGAAAGCATGTGGCTTGGATTTTTTTAACATGAAGTAATGTTGAAATACATGTCAAAAAATTCTGTTTGCTTTAATCAAACCAGTGAAGACCAAAATAATTCACTACAATGAGCCTATTACATGTTAGCTAAAACACAGTGTAAATACCTGCTTCTATTATTTGACACAAAATTAAAGGTGGGCAAGAGCAACATAAATTTTACATTTCTAAATGTCTTCTTAAACTGTGCAGTTGCTTTGTCTATGGGTAGCAGGCTCCTAATCTAATACTGTTGTTAAATAGATGCCAGATTAGGTCAAACTAGGAAAAGATTTTTTGGAAACATTTTTCCATCTTAAAACACTGAAAAGAACAGATTTTTTTTCCAAAGTCTTTATTGAATTCATGGCTGAATAATACATAATTATGTAGTCATTTATTTATTATTTAGTTAAATTTTACTGTAAAATTATTTTAAATACTGATTAAAATACAAAGATATTGTGAAGTATAAATAGGCTTTATATTTTTCAGTATTCCTGATGCTTTATTTGGAAATCTTGGGATAATTTTTTCAGTCTTCTGTTGTGTGTATCATGTGGGTAACATACTCACATGGGGATATGTAATGTCACTGCTTTGCTTCTTCAAATACACAGTAAAGTAAAAGAAATACATTGCTGAAAATTTGCTTATAGCTATGTTATAAAATGTTTGCATCAGTTTCAATCTCAATAATTGCAGTGTTTCTTTAAGTTCTTTTTCTCCTTTCAAATCACTGTTTAATTGCACAATTATCTGCACCACCCACCTGGTGCCTCCATGAGTCTGCTGAAGGATGATTATCTCCAACAGGGATGGCAGAGTAGGAAGGTGGTAAAGAAGAAGCTTTGAGCCAAATTTAAAAAAAAAACCCACCACCACCAAGAGTCATAGATATAAAAATGCACAAGAAGAAAAAAAAAAAGAAAAAAAAGAAAAAAGCCTGTGTTAAAAATAATGCAGTTCTGATAACAGACTTCAGTGTTGCACCTTTGCAGCAATGATTTAAAACACAATATGGGGAGCACTGTGATAATGTGAAACTGATTTCTTACTGAAAATCATCTTGATTGAATGTGTGTCAGCTCACAAATTTTCTGCTGATAATTGCTATTGTTTCACAACTAAAGTCTTCAAATAGTCAGTTACATTCAGATGGAACATTTCTGGGATTTCATTTGTCCCAGGAGATTAGCAGAAATTTCTGTAAAATTGATGTTATGGCATTTTCTAAGAGTTAAGAGCTTGACTTCACATGTTATTCACATAGTTTGTTGGTGTGATTTGCCAGGTGTTTGCCAGGGAAGCAGCCTGGAAAACATTTTACCACAGATAACATTAATTGTTGCTTTATTCAGAGGAGAATATAATCTTTTAGAATGGTATAACTGGACCCTGGAAAAAGCAACTGGTTGTAGTAGTTGTTTCCCATTGTTGAAATGAGTAAGCTGCCCACAGAGCTGTGCCTTTGCTCTGAGTCCACATCATTTTATCAGTTCTCAGCTCCTTTTCCCTTGAACAATTCCGTGCTCAACCTCACAGTCAATGTGATCCCAAGCACAATTTTGTACTTCATTCCCTCCCACAGTACTTTCCCTAAATTTCATATGGCAGCTTTCTCTTTTCTACTACTTTCAATGGCCTTTTCCCTCCCTAAATTTCCAACTGATTGACCCCAATAACCACCTGTTTCTTACTCTGCATTCTGATTAAGCTAATTTACATTTTATCACATTGCTAGTTTTTCAGAAAATTGTAACTTGAGAAACTGGGGAGTATTTGATTAAAGGCCAAGTAAAAAATTATATTTATTTTTTAAAAATTCAAATAATTTTATACTTTTCCTACATTTAATTTGTTATTTCAGTTGAAGAAATGTAAAGGAGTTTTACTAAAAATAGAGGATAATATTATTGCCAATGATACAATATATTGCTTTAATTGCAATCAGATAATACACTGGAAAAAGCTGAATATGGGAATAGATAAACAGTAATAGGATGAGAGAAATTTCTTGTGTCAGCTGAGTTTCAGTCATGCAGGCTCTAGCAGAAAGGAACACAAAGACTTGTTTTGCATTCAGAATCATTTATGGATATTCCAGTAAGCACAAGGGTGTAATAATACACAGTACTTTAGCCTTTCCACAAAAAAACTTGGGGGTCTACTGCCCACTCTAGTAGGGAAGCTGGAATGCCAATCAAATTTTAGGACCTGGTCACAGAGAGTGAAAATTGAAAGGAATAAATTATCTTCTAAATGCCTTCCCCTAATGGTTCACTGAATTTTGTAAGAAAATGGACAAATAGGCAAGCAATATCAGAAAAAATTTAGGTAGTTTTCTGTTCACTTAAAAAAAAAAATAAAGTTATCCTGTTTACATATATACCTGGAATCTTCTTGTCAGAACATTGGAAATCTCTTTTCACCTGGTACAGTGTGGAAGGGGAGATGGGAGTGTGTGTGCATATAATAATGATCATATTGCAAAATCTATAATGCTGTCTTATTAGACTGACTTCATTATTTTAAGATACGTAAAATGGATTGTTGCTGTAAATTTTCTGTCTATTCTATCTGTAACAAAATAGGTAATGTTTCTTAAGTCTGTGAGGATGCAGGTTATGTTCATTTTGCTATACCATCATTTGACATACTAGTGCCATGAGCTACTATAATGTAGGAAGTAAAGAATATGTGATAAGAGGCTAGAAATCTAAAGCAAGGTTGCAAAAAAAAAAAAGTTATCCTAGAGTTCTTTTGTCATATTAATAATCTGACATATCTAAATTTTGTCCATGTCTTCTTTGTCTTCTGAGCATTCCCATGTATATGTGCATATAGGGTAATGATTTTTATTAACAGCTCAAATGATATATTTAGTTGAGGTGGAGATCTGGAACATTACTGGAGTTTTTTTGCACTTAGGCAATGCAAAGCTTAATGCTTTTACTACATTATAATACATTTACTTTATGATTTTAAGTGGTTTATACTGGGGATTTGCCAAATAAATGTGGTGTATGTTTCAGTTTTGGACATTGAGAATAAGTCATAGGCATTTTTGGTGCTGCTAATATATTTATAAAAGCATAAAGAATTTATTTTAACCTAAATATATAAAAGGGTATAGTAATATATTTAATGGTAAAAATTCAACTAGTGTGGTATTGGCTGGATGCTCAGAAGAAAGATGGCATTTAAGCATTTTTCTCTGCATGTTGAATCAGGTCAGATATTACAAAGTATTTTTTTAACTGAAAGAGAGGAGAGTCTATGCATTGGAACACACTCCCCAGAGAAATGGTTGAGTTGCCATTTCTGGAAGTATCCAAAAAATGAGTAGCAGTGGCACTTTACAATATAGTTTAGTGGGCATAGTGGTATTTGGTCAAAGGTTGGGTTTGATGATCTTTGATAGTGATTCTGTGATTCTATTAAGTTAGATAGCGTGGTTAACATGGGCTCTGAGAGAAAAGGGAAAGTGTGAATATCCAGTAATTCCAGAGTCAGGTCAAGTATAAGCTCAAGCTAACCCCACTCCTGTATATAGATAAGCAAAGTTCTGGGTGATGAGGAAGCTTATTTTAAACTTGTTACAAGTTATTGCAAATCAAATTGTATAAGTGGTTGTATCTAAATGCCATCTAAATGCTGTCATACTCTGATTCAGAAATCCTGAACCGAATTTAAAGGAAAAAAAAAAAAAAGAAAAAAGGGAAAAGGTTGAACTGCCTGCCAGAAATTCCCAAGAAAAATTCCCAGAACTTGGTAAGGACACTGGAGTTCTGAGTTTCTAGAAGTATTAGAACAAAACTTGATACCAGATCAACATAGTTTGGTGGAGATATGAAAAGTTGCTAGGACTGAAATCCTAAGCAGAACATGAACTGATAGTGTCTTATCCACATACCAATAAGGGAAGTGAACAGTCTGGAGTGTTCCTTCTTATGGACAGTAAGTAATCTACTTGGAAATAGCATGTGCATTTCTGTGCACATTCATGTTCTGCAACATATGTTCTGCCTGAAGTCCTAGCTTAGTTTAAGATGTTGGTTTTTAAATAATGGTCAAATATATTGTATTTATTGATGTCATATCTTTTTCAAAGACTACTGGGAAAACTTGTCAGCAGTTCACTGGAAACATAAAAGGAAAAGTGAATTGTTAAAATTAAAATGTCATCTACTGGCTGGAAACACTTAATTGCTTATTAATACTAGAACAAGAGTTTTGAGGTGTTGCTTCCAGGGTTGCATCTGAATAATTTAAAGGCATATCCATGTGGACATAGCCACAGAATAGATCCACATAGTGGGGAGAATTACCTGGTATGCAGTTGTTTGCCATCATCATACATTTAGCTCCTGGGAGATAGACTCCTACATTTTTATTTGATTGTTCTTCCTGTGGGTGTGCATATATTCCAAAGAAAATTTTAAGAACGTGGTGAATTTTTTTAATGTTTCTTGACAACATGCTGACTGACAGGCTGTTATGGGTAGACTGCTTTTGATACTTAGGCCTTTACATTACTTTAAAAACATTCATAGCTTTTTGCAGCTTGCAGTGTAAACTCTGTGACTATTTTAATAATTATTAGTTCTTCTTCAAATTTTAACTGTACCATGTCAAATTGGGCCCTGTTGAATTGTGTACGACTCCTCATTCTTGTAACAAACTGCAAAATTTAAATTGCATAATCAGGGATCTTCTATAGTGGAAACTCTTCTTTTGCATTTATTTGACAAGAAGTGAACACAAAGACATCTTGTACGATATATAATTGACCTAATATAAGGAATATTTTCATGTGGGTGATGGTGCACTTTATCCTCATGCAAAAGAGGCAAATATAATAAGTGCAGGTAACTGGTAACCATGTGTTTGATTCCTGGAAAAACAGTAATCATAAGCAAATTAAGATACGAGAAATAAAAATGAAGGATGAGGTTTTCCATGTTTCTTGTGAAGTCAGTTTACACTTCCAATGTGGACAGTTGTGATTAGACTTTCCTTTGAAATATCCCAGCTTCAAGGAAACTGTAATCAATAACTCCTTGTTAATGGTAAACACCTCTCTTTTCCAAACCCTTTTCCCTGTACCGTGTGCATATATTTATATTAAAAGTAAAATGACTTTCTTCTATTTTTGATAATTGGAAAATATCTAGTGTAACAAGTATATTTAAAATGTATAAATGTTGACATTGTTTCATAATACAAACAAAATATAAGCAACTTTGTTTTATTATTTTGAAATGCATTTGGGTTTTTTTGGCATATTCTGGTACTGACATTACATCTCTTCATTATTTATTTAAATAATGAAACACTTTGATCTAAATTCACCTTTTGTCACAATATGATCAGTATTAGGAGAACTTACTTACACTTAGAAATGGGAAGGCTCTGGAAGCAGATGTGGGGGACAGATTTCCAAATGGTGGTAGCCTTTCAGACAGATTAGGTAAATCTCTCTCAAAGATATTATTCATACTGAAGTTATGACTGCCTTCAAACAAGGGAATAGGCAATCTGACTTCTTGAGCCGCTTTCAGAGATTTATGCATTTTTTCTTCCTAACTGAAATACTGTAGAAAATCCCAAATTTTAGCTATCTTCTTGATCCATAATCTCCCACTGGCTTCTCAGAATAAATATGAGAATCATCTAGATAATTTTATCTTTAGAACCATATATCATATTATTTTGTTAGTAAGTCCAGTGCTCTTAAACAATGTTTTGTAGCTCTTGCATTCTCAGATTATAATGTTTTCTGTTTTGTGTTGTGTATCATTCCTTCTCCACCTTATTGTCTCATATCTGTATTTTTCTTTCTGCCATCACCTCAGTCATTATGTTACTTTACCTCGTTCCCGCTACACCCCGTCCTCAGATCATCATTACAGGGATGTCAGGTATATGTTTTCCTCTGTGTGACTATGTGTGGGTAATGCATGTACTTCTGTGTACCTACATGTCCACTTCAGGTTTTATTTGTCTGTGTGTAGTGGTAGAAAACTTAGAAGTTGAGTTACTGTCATCATTAGATTTGTTAGCATAGTGTGCACACAAACACTGGGTAATTCTTCCCGTGTTTCACTCGAATATTTTCTCACTGCCAATAGTCTATAATTGATGGTCCTCAGAGATAATGCTTTATTTACATCACTCTGATGTCTTTTAGAGAGTATATAAAGAAAATAATTTAAGCCAGCAAACACTAATACCTGCTAATACTGTGATTTTAGTATGCATAAAATCATATATGTGTGGCTGTGTTAAAGGTTATGACAAAACTGGAGAGTGATAACTTTCTCATAGCCTTGTAGCTCGTGTAGCTGTGAGCCAGTATACTTTAATTTTTAAAAGTAGTTTTGCAAACTTCACCGAAGTTCCAGTTGTGTTCTGTTCCAGTGTTTTGTTCTGTTGCTGACATTGCTTGCTTTTGGTGTTGTTTTGTCCTTGTTTCATCTTTTTGTTGCTTTTCATTGTGTTCACCCATTCTGTTTTGGCAGCCAGGATCACACAATGTATCCTCTGTTTTGTGAAGATGCAATCAGATTACTCCGCTCCCGTACGATGTGCCGTACCTATTCTGAGGGTGCTTACTATGATCTTGAGAGGTATAACTGATGTGGAGTGTACCATTGGCTCTGCCACACTGACACTGCTGTGTTTGATTTCCAAACTGAGAATGTGATCTATGTTTTAGGAGATAAACACATACAGTGAATATGTTTTTATAATACTCTGAGTATGTATGCATCTGAAAACTGACTACTTGTGGCCATGGGTAAATCCCAAGAGGTACTGAGTAGCTTTGCAGAAGCCAGTTTTAAAATAGGTTATATGGGTATTATATGTCTGTGTCTTTTATAACCCTCATTTTCACTGGAATTTTACAGAGTGCTTGTAGTATTTATTATTCTCTTTGAAATAACACAGAAAAGCCTATCTACTTTAAAGTACACAGAAAGAGTGTCTTGCTGAAGTCTTATACTTTGCGTAACTGAAAAATAGAGTGAAAAGTAGAAGTGTATGCTTATGTAAGCTTATGTTGTATATATTTGTATACTGCATATTCTGTGATTTAGGAATACTTGTACACACTCACAATACCTGTGTGTGATTGCAGAACATCATAGTTCCTATTAACACATTAAATATATGGAGAGAGAATTTGAGCCCGTAACAATTTCTGTGAAATAATTTGCCACTTGAAGCAATACTTAAAGAACTCTTTATATATTAACTTCATGGCTGCTCTCTGGATATGAGTCTGAGAAGTTCATTAATGCTTGCTCTGGATTCAGATCATATGTCAGCATATTTTTAAGTGAATGTGAAATTACTTTTGGATGCAGAAACAAGAAAGGATCTGAAAAATCCTTCGAAATAAATATTTCTTTTTAAAATTCTCCAAAGCTATAGTGTATTAGACATTTTAACATTTAGAACTCAGTCAAGCATTTGTTTTTAAATGATGCTGTTTTACATGAAACGTAGTATAAATGAAGTGTATAAACAGTTCTGTCCACATGTAGAAACCTTGATAAGGAAAGGAATTTTTGTTTGTTTTCTTAAAATGCATGATGAAATGTGCTCATTTGTATGCTATTTCAATAATTAATTTTTATATACATTTTTTTGCCTTAGATATATACTCTGATTTGCACTAGTTTATCTGAACCTGTTTCACATTACTGGTTATGTCTGTGACTGTTCAGATATTAGTGAAAGTTGGAGCTCTTCTCAGATTCTCTTACTTTGAGGTCCTTGACTTGTAAGTCTCAATCTTTGTTTCTGAAATTAATCTCTCAAAAATAAAATCGATGAAAATAAAGGGCAGAAGTTACAGTACTTCATAAAGATAAAAAAGCTAGGATTTAAGCGGTGGGAAAATCTTTTCAAGGGCTTTATGGAACAGAAGGCTATTAAAGCTAATTCCTCCCAGGATCAGAAATGAAAATCTGACATGAAGTGGAATATTTCTAGGTCACTGTTAGAACAGTATCTTGAGATTTCTTGGGCCTAGAAACTGATCCTGGGTTCTGTGATCCTCTTGAATCCAGGCTGCCTGTGGGTAACGTTAGTGTTCAAGTTATTTGAGTCATCCTCCCAGATATGAACTCCTCTGAGTACCTCACAGCCACAATTGTAGTTCCTAGATTTTCATCCTTTTTGTCTTCCTGTATTCTAACAGCAATTTAAGAACAATTTATAGAATAATCATTATCCAGGTTCTCCTTAGACATTGAAAAACACTAAGTAATTTTCTATTCCGCATTTTTATTGTAAATATATGAACAATCACTTTTTAAACAATATTTCCTCTTTTATCTTTACACTTTTCCCCAGTTCAATGCTTACTCTAAAATACATTATTTTGTAGGCCAAGGTGTTATTCCTGTCTTCTTTGTTCCACCTTATTAATCAATGTCTTGTTGATATCAAGCAAATACATCTCTTCCTGTCTTTTACTTTCACTTTATCATGCATATGAAACAACTTTACAGTTTCCACTATTCATCAAAACCACAAATATTGTTCTGTACAGTCCAGCATTCAGGAAAGAGTTTCTCATCTGGGACAGAGAGCTTTTTTACCTCATGTCACTCTGAATCCATCAGTGTGTGTGTCCTGCAGGCAAATAAATCATATAGATATATTAGTCAAAATTACTTGCCTTTGTTATTCATGGCTCCTTTTATTGCTTATCTTGTAGTCATTCACAGCCACCCCATTAACTCTTGTGGTCTCTTCTAGCATTTTTGTCCTTTTTTTTTCCCCACAGAGTAACTACTTGGTTCTTTTTCATCTTTTCTCTGCTGAAGTCTGTGTCAGTTACTGTTTATCTGATATGATAGACTTCAGTTCACTGGTTCTAGGACACATTTACATTATCAAAAACCTTAATTTCTGAGGCCATTCTTAGGTTATGGCGTTCATAATTTTGTTTTTCTGATAGCTCCCTCCTTTTGAACAAGTCCAGCTGTTTCCCTCCCAAAAGGGACAGCAGCATTGACGAGATAATTACTCCAGCATATGCCTAAGAAAGGCAATAAGCACCTGTGCATCTTCAGTGACTTCAGAGCCCTTAGGAGCTGGGGTGCTCTCGGGAACGCCGTGCCGCTCAGTGGCGCACCCCGAGCTCCCTTGGTGGTCAGTGCCACAGTCAGCACGGTGGCACCAGCTGGGATCGGTTCCCGCTGCTGCAGCACTCACACCAGATGTGCACAAGACATCATGGCCGGGCATGCTGAGCTCCCCTTACACTTTAATTTTTATCCCCCAGTTCAGAATCCTGCAGAGCTATATGGGCTACTTCCTAACTTGACAGTAACGCATTTTAAATTGTCTGACACACACATGATCTCAATGACAAAGTAATGTTCTCAAGGTTCTTATTCTTAACCTTGTCCTTATGTTTAAAAAAATATTAGCAGTTCATTCCAAATAAAATTATGCTGAAAACCTCACTGTAGGTTTCTTTCTCAACTTACCTGCTTCAGAGCTCAGCTTAATCAGCAAGAACACCACACTTTGCAATTTATTTTTTCCAATTAGCCTTTGAGTTTAGTGTTTGTCAGTCCATAAAAACTGGTTTGTGTGTGTTTTGTGCAGGATGTGAGGTGTCTTTCAGGCAGAATTTCTGTTGTTTCACTAAAGGAAATTAGATTTTGCTTCCATTTTCTTTCCTGACTTTTGTTTTACTCAGCAGACATTTTCTAACATCCAAATCCTACTTTTGGTGAACATTCTCAGTTATTCAGCTACTAGTTTTCTGTCAATGTAACTTTTTACTTGTATGAAATATGTGTGCATTGATCAAGTGTTCTTACTAAGTTGTTAATTATTTCTGAATAGAATTTGAAAGCAGAAGTTTAAAGTTATATATAGATATGAAAATATATGTTCAGAGTATACAGCTGAATTGAAGATAAATGTGCTCTATCTTGATCACATCTTAATAATAGAGTAAGGGAATACATAATGAAAAAAGCACCCTCTAAAATGTCTGAAATATCTGTGCTATTTATTCCACATTCAGGAGGACTAGGCAGGAGAGAAGAGTGCCTAATTCATATTATGATGACACAGCCTATACTCCTGAAAGGTATTTTAATTTATATAGTAAAAATAGATAGAGTTGAGTATATAAATTTTTATGAAGCGTAGTCTAAAATTCTAATTGGCCTAGACTAATGATATTTAAATTTACAGTGCACTTTATGCCATATTTCTCTAAATACAGAACCACTAATCTCCATAGTTTTAAGTACCTCATTTTCTTTTTACCCCTTCATTAATTTGACTTTGGATTTTTTTAAGCATAATTCTTGACTTGAAAAATTTTTTATTCATTTGCTGTGGGAGGAAAGCTAAATAGTACAGAGGAGCTTAGGTACAACTGAAGGTTTTTTCACCACCTAACTGCACCATAATTCTAATGGCTAACCTTTTCTGTCACTAGTAGTGATTCTAGGGCAATTTAGAGTCCTCAGTTTTTCTTTCAATAACCCGAATACCCTACAGTGGTACTCAGTTTTTAGCATGTTACTGCTCACATTGATTTAAAAAAAAAGACTGACCAAATGCCCTCAAATTGGTTTTGAGTGTTTGCCATGCTAGCAACCAAAATACTATTGTTCTTCCTAAATTTTGTTATGCATATAATGCATGACAACAAGCATAATATCACTAAAATCTGACATGAAATCTGAAAATTTTTGAGTGTCTCTGGAAATAGTTATTTGATAACAGCGTTTCATGTTTAAAGAGCTAGGACAAAAGAGAAAGAAATCTGAAGAAATGAGCAAATCAATGTTCTCTCCCTCTTTACAATTAGATGTTTTATACTTCTCTGTCCATTTTTAAGTCAATGTCTGATTTTTGTCTATGCTATGGAAACAGGTAAAGCAGGGATTTTTTTCCTAACTAATAGCAAGAAATTTTGTTTTTATTTGATTACTATGAATAAATACAGTCATATTTAAGAAAACAAAGTGCACTGCAATTTTAAAGCCATATTTATGTATTTATAGTGTCTGCAATAAAGTAGTTTTATCAAAAACTCTTATTTAAAATATGGATTGAGTGGAGAGACTGGCTTCAGTTTTGAGGATATGGATTATCAGGGAGAGTGTAAAGATGTACCTGTCATTCTCCAGCAGTATTCTGATTTATATGGGATTAAATCTAAATCTAATCTAAAACTCAATTATATTAAACTGAAATTACTTTCATCCAGCCATTGATCTGGCTATAAACCATGCAAAAAAAAAGAAAAAAAGAAAAGCTGCTCCCCATACCATCCAATTGGACATAGAAGAAACAAGGGCAGCTGATTGACATTCACATATATTGCACCCCATACAGTCTTCCCTCAACATAATGTCCAGGAGATGTGGGGTTATTAAGTTTGTGAACATACTGCAAACCCTCAGATGCTGCAGCATGAGATGTTTGGAGAAAAGGCAGACAAGGAAAAAAATACTGCTGTGATTCCCAGGAACAGATTCATGAAAATTCTTGGATCAGTGTATTCAAGCCATTAAAAGTTTTTCCTTTAAACTATGGCTAATATTTAAAGTACATATAAATGATTTTTTTTGTCCAAATTGATAATATAGTGGTCTCTTGGTATTTTCTGATAATCCCTGTCTTCTCACTCAGTGTCATGTGGAAATCATTGAATACAGACAACATAAGAGTTCCCTGGCTTTACCCTAGAAAGATCCTGAAAGTACAAAACTCCAGAGATTTAGTTGAAACTCTTTAACCAAATAGTGGATAATTTGTATCTATTTTTAATATACTGGACTAGTGTCATGTAAGCAGTTTATCCCCTGATTTCTTAAAGCAGCTTTTTTTGTCCCATTATTTCTTTTCTTGATGGTTTTCCTTAAGATAAAATGCTTCTATATGTGTTTTTTGTTGTCTTCAACTGATTTGCTGAAGTGATGCTGCAAATGCTTGGGCAGCCCATATTCAGTACCTGGAAAAACAATACCACTAAAAAATTTAATTAGTTTTCATTGTTTGATCATTGAAGTGAATTTTCTTCTTCTTCTTCCATAGTTGTGAGAAACAAACTACCCTATCAAATAGAAAAGTTTACAACTGGAAATGTCATGTATTTGAAGTTAAAAGCAATATTTTAAACTCTTAATGCAGAAAATGTTACTTTTGTTAATGTTTTGTCTACAAACTTACGTTTTTATTATTTCACAAGCTCAGTAGCCATTGAAAACGTGAAGACATTTATGTACAACAAGATAAGGGATCAATTAGTCTTTATGTAACTGAAATGTATGGCTTAACTGCTGAAAAGACTAGAGCTAAAATATAATAATGGTATAGTTTTCTTGGTGTTTGGTTTTGAAAAAGTTGGTTTTCTTCCTGCTTGAAAGAAAATATGAAATGTAAAAAGTTATTTGAAAAAAATTGGAAATCTTCCCATTTTGTTGAGAAGTGGTCATGTCACATGAATTAGAGTGCTAATAGTAATACATCATTTTTTAATAACACTTTTTTATTTTAACTGCATTGTAAAGGTGGTACAATGGTGCAAGTTCATGGGCAGATGATATAGTCAATGGTTCAGCTGAAAAATATGGGTAAGTAAAGAGTGTAGTGTTACAGATAAAACTAAAATGTATTTTGGATCTTTATAATAAGAGTTCATTTACAACTGTACCAAATTTATTCCTAATAAATGTATTTTTCTTGATGTCTTTCTTTCTTGACTCAGAACTAAGGCACTTATGTTCTAGTCTTTTTTCCAAGATTAAACTGTTTTATTCAGTTACAAATAGAAAAAGAACGTTAATTATGTTTGAACTATTTTTAAAACATGTTCTCACTGTTCAGGGCTGCTTTCATGAAAAGCTGCTTTTTTAGTGATACCTGCCTACATTTGCAGTGTTGGGGAAGGTGTCTTTGAGACCTAATACTTCTTTACTTTTAGAAATATTCCCAGTTCTATCTGTCTAACCTATCTTCCTTTGTGATTGATGCACAACTCATGCAAAGTGCTGTGTGCCTTACAATCTTTAGTTCTTCCCAGTTGTAGCTGGCTTCTGATCAAGAAAGCACACAAATTTTCCTTGCTTTTAGTTCATTTACTTTACTGCTTCCCCCTCATTTTCTTATTGCTATTGCAAGAAATGTCTTTTTTTTTTACTTCCTTCCTTTGTGAATGTGAACAGAGAACATAAGAGACTGTTAAATTGAAACTTTAAAAATCTGATAAAACCCAAAATGAATCCATCAATGTTTTAATGTGGGCTTCTCTCTTCTTTAGAGAGGACAGATTTGTGAGGGTCTTTTGGCTAAACACTAGTGCAGTTGCAGAGACTTGAAACCTTACATCTTCTCTAGCTTTTTGAACTACAGTGCTGCTGTTCATTGGCTCCTCATTTTTGTGTGCACAGCAAGGGTCGTACTTATTACTTCATCCTGGAAACTGCACAAGCATACTGAAAATGAACAGAATTTAAAGAAGGTTGGAAAGTGCTTGGTGTAGCTAAAGCTTTTGCTTTTGATAGTCACATGAAATAGTCCTGGCCTACTTCTCTTTTCTTACTTTTAGTCCTGAATAGATGCTAACAGAGGTAAATATCAGGGGTAAATATCGAAAAATAGATTTTTAACATGAAAAAGAAACTTATTAGTTACTACTCTCTGTCTCCATTTAAATTTAGCTCCAAAAATGTTTGGTGGAAGAAAAAAAAGATAAAATAATTTGTTGTGAACAATTACGACTTTTAAGTAAAACAAAAGGCATAGTAAACATGTTAATAGAATAAAGACTGCTGAAATGGATCAGATTCTGTACAGATCAATGGATTTAGAGAATACCTTTAACAGAAACTGAATGCTATTTTGCTTATTCATAATTTAAGAACTTAAGAAAGTCTTACATACCTGCTTCTGTTTGAATGATCTGATTGAAATCCTGGTCTTGAAATCCTGAGATCTTTGTCAAGGGACAAAACTCTTGATGTCAGAGAGGTCAGAACTACAGGTCTGTTGCCAGAAGTTAAGAAGAATACAAACACATAGCTGCAGTATGTATACACAACTCTGGTTGTGGTAATTTACTATTTAAATATCTGCCATAATTTTGGTGTTTAAAAATGTCACTAAAAAAAAAAAAGACAACTATGTATATGTGCCATATAGAAATAAAGTTATATTTAAGATCTGAGGAAAAAAATCCCACAAAATCCGTCAAGAACCAAGTACTTTTCATATTTTGCATTTAGTACTGCACTTTAAAAAGGCATTTTTAAGTACATGCTTAGTTTTAAGCCTACAACTACTTCAGTTGATTAGTCTATAGTCTAGGTCCTCTGCTGAGCTATATTTGAATATTCAAGCTCTACTAGGAAATGATTCGTTTTCATTGCTTCCCTCTCAAGTTCCTCTATGCATTGTCTTGTATACCACTAGATTTCAGTCATGAGATACATGTTAATTAAAGCCCAGACATGTTCCTGGGTTTGCTCGTACATTATGGTATAATATTCAAGTTGAGTGGGTGAAATATTGTGTTCCAAAAAGGGACAAATTGTGGAATATATTTATAATATAAAGCTGAAAGTGTTATATTTTGGAATATTTCCAAAATATACTTTAATGGGAGTTTAGATTATTATCTGGAGAGAATCACTGCAGTAGATTCAGTTATAAAACTGAGGTGGGGTGAAGGAGAGGAGAGGATTTCAGCTCTCATCTTTGAGAATTTTGAATTCCCAGCTTCTGAATCCTAATCAGCTTTATCATGATCTTCAGTGAGTCATCTCATGAACATAGAGATGCATATTCCTGCAGGATGATTCTTTTATATGTGTCAATTGAGGGTTTGTGTTAAAGATGTTAAAAGTTAGAAGTAATTAGCAAAATACAAGATACTATATAACGCAACTGGATATATAAGTGAAAAGGTACATTGCAAGTACCAGCAGCAATAAAGTGTAAACATTCTACAACTTTTTTACAGATGAAAATGATATGAAATGCACATCATTTCAGTCTTCCAAGGATTTACATTACTTATTGATTTTATTGATATTTGATTGTAATAGCTAGTATAAACCTCTAACTGCACCCACAGAATCATAAAATGATTTGGGTTGGAAAAAGCATTGTCTGCTCCAACTCCCTATGTGAAGCATGCCTTTGCTATTCCTCAGCAAATATATCAATGATGACACATATTTTGGAGAGTAAATCTCAACTTGTATAGATACATATGCTTTCCTTAAGCATTTTTATAATTGCACCATGCCAGGTGATAGCTATGTCAACAGCAGTCACTGAAGTGGCTGCAGTGTCATGTGCAGATACCTGAGCAAGCTGTGAGCAATTGCATTTCTGTAGCTGCAGCAGAACATAGGAGTGTGGAGCACAACGTGCCTGGGATCACTGCAGAGTTCCCTGCTTTGTCTGCTGAGCTGGGTTAGCAGAATAGTTCAGACTCTGGCATGTATATTTAATCATGCCTGTCACTGGCGTGGAGATATACTGGTAGTTCTCACATATACCACAGGGTAATATGCTTGTGGCTAGATCATATCAGTGTATGGATGCATGTCTATATGTATATATGTATGTGAATATATATATTATGTATATGAAAAACATTATACAATATTACAGCAGCCAAAATATCTTGCTTTACCTTTTTTTTTTTAAAACAGAGTACTTAAAAGATTTACATTCCTGCATTTTAAAAACTATAGCAACACATAATTTTGTATTTAGTTCCTTTATGATTATAGATGAGTTTTCCTTTATGAATATAGATGAGGTTTTAGCTGAGATATCCTGTCAGCAGTTTTTCTAGAGATTTGACAGTGTACTTCTCCTTTCACATTTTCCTTTGCAATATTTATGATTCAAATTTAAGTTTCTTGCTACTAGAAATCTCATTTGTTTGTAGACATGCTTATCTATGTTATGCTAACAGAGGATCTTGTGTCTGTGACTAAACAGCAAAGTTCCTATAGCTAGTAGAAGAATAACATGTCCAAGGATTGAAATCCAGCAACCATCCACAGACACTGACAGGTATTGCCATTGTGTATTAGCTGGAGTTTGAAATTATAATATTTAGAAAGTGTTTTGTTGTATTTTTCACGTTCTGTTCAGTGTTTCTAGATGAAAAAGATGAAGTAGGAGCTGAATTGTAGTGTACTGTAATCCTACAACAATTCTATTTTTATTTCTTCAGTTTTTTGTTACAAGAAAAACCTAATGCTAAAATGGTGATTGGCATGATCTCATCATTTGTACAGAGTAAAAGAATTTAACTTGGGCTTTTAAATAAATTGTTTTCAGTCATTTTGGGGAAAAAAATAAGTTCTATATGTTATGTAAGCTGTTACAATTGGTTACTCTTGGAAAACGTTAATCTTTTATAAAGCTTTCTCTATCCATAAGTTTAAATCAATGACTGTAATAATTTGTTGAAAATTCTTTTTTATTTGTTAAGAAAAGTAACAAATCTGAAAAATTAAAAATCAGAAAGTCTTATTTACTGCATTGGGAAAAGAGTTCACATTTGAAATTTGCAGTACATACATATATATATATATATATAAATGGAGATAAATCAGTATATAAAATAAAATTTGGTAGCACCTTTGGTTAGGTACTACAGCAACTAGAGTTTACAGTGATACCTAAATGATATTAGAGTCTAGTTCTAATACTTGATGGGTTTGGAAAAAGAAGGTAGACTGTGAATACTCACAGACCTTTCTGTGTAGTGACTTACAGAGAGCTCAAACACTCTCATAGTGGTTGGCTTCTTGGTTTAGAAGCAAACACTGCTGTACCTTGTCCTCAGAGTAAGAGAGAGTTGTGCTTACAAGTCTTGCAGACTTTGGCAGGGAAATTAGCCATCTACCATGCCTGTCTTCCCTAGCAAAAGTAGAAGGGTGCTACTATAGACAGTACTGGATGGAGGAAGTAATAATTTGACATTTCATTAACTGTATTTTCATAAGGAAAAGTCTGTTAGCAAAGGTAAACAGCGCCAGTGTACATTAAAACATTATATGGATGTTGAATAGTTTAACTAAGACTACCATATTTCCCTCTGTAAAAATCAGTAATTCATATGATACGATTTGTAATGAGAAAAGAAGAAAGTTTCATCTAGATAATTTGTAAACATAAGTCTTTAAGAATGATATCTGAAAAGTTAGAAACTTCCATTTTAAATTTAACTTCCTCCCATAATTATGGCTGTATTTTGATACTCATGCATAATTGTATAGAGTGGTAAGGAAGGAGTTTCACTGCACAAGCAGGTTATCAGAATAATAGTTTTCCTATAAAAGGGACAGTTGCTGAAGACTGGGATCATGTAGTACATTTGTTTACCGTTAAAAGGATAAAAGAATAAGTGAAGATGAAGACCAGAGAGTAAAACTATTTTTTAAATCGCTCTTCATATATGTGTGATGTAAAACCACAAGCTTTCAAGTGGAAGACTGTCCCCTTGAAATAGCCCTCCGTTTGCTGTAGGGGTTGTTGAGAGGATTGCAGCCTGTCACCTGAGGGTGACAATCAGTTTGACCTCAGGACTCAACTTAGTCTTCAAGTCCTTCAGTCTACAAAACAGCATTGCCACAGCTTCAAAGGTTTACTGCCAAAATCCACCCTCTCCTTCACTCTGGAGAACTCCTGATTGTTTTTCCACTTGAAGCAAATGCCCACTGGAGATTGTAGTAAACTGTAGATTAGCTACTGAGTATGAAAGTTTTGAGGCCTTTATCTGTTTAGCTGCAGTTGCTCCATGATGTTCTGCAGAACATAAAACCTGCCCACTAAGCTATTAGTATTGATCCTAATGGTAAAAATGCCTCCTTCCTTCTAATCGGGCAATAGGTCAGACCCCTAATATCCTAAAAACTACTTTTTATCCCTATAGAGCTAAAGAGAATGAGGCCTTAAGTGTAACAAATGGGAGCCTTAACTTCTCATGAAGTCTTCATGAGAAGCATGTGGTTGTCACTCACCTGTTCCTCTGTGTGTCCTACTGGCTGTTGGAAGGAGACAGAAATGAGTATGGAGTGATACCTTACCTTATCACCCAGTCCCTGCTGCTGGGTGCTCCAGCAGTCCTTTACTCACTGACAGAAGAAGCACTGACAGACCCCAAAAAGTCTCTGTAGGCTCATTAATATTCTAAATATGTGGATAATCAAGATAAGGGTGGGTTTTTCAAGACCTTGATGTTATTATTTTTTGTAATTTTGTTCATTTTAGGAATATTTTTTCTTGGAATTTATTCCCATACTCAAAGAATGTATTCTATGGTCATTTCTTGCCATCATGCCAGATGGATGACATTTTTCTCACCTTCCATAACACTGAAACCTGTCTTAAACAGTTACTTAAAATAAACAACATTCCTATCAAAGCTAAGGTTGTGTTTCTCTGTCTATCAACAATGTAAAAGAAGCGAGACAGTGGATGTTTTTGCTGATGAAGCTTCCCATTCAGAAACAGAGCTGATAGAAGAAGAAGTGAGGTAATCTTGTTGTGGTTTTGTGCCAGGCTCATTGTACTTTTCCTACAATCCTTAGTGCCTCAGCTTATAATTACCATTTCTGTGCCTCACTGTGGTGTGTTTGCTTGTTAGGAGCTTATAGATGTAGGTTCATGACGTATGGTATTATTCTGAATCTGTCTGTGGCAAGTCCTTCGTATGCTCTAGGAGTCCAACTATGACCTCATGGAAGGCCTGAAAAGACGTTTTTAATGAATGTTTAATAAACTCATTTGACAAAGTCAGCCACTATACCCTTTTTCAATGCTTTTAGAAATAAAATGCTGTTACTAACATAAAGTCTTAATAATAAAGCTGTGGTATGTCTCTCTTTTTTTGATACTAATTAAAATTTGACTCCTTGTTGCACTTAATCACCATCAAGCCACTCATTGTATTAACTGACTTCATTGTAAAATGCATGACTTCGCTCGAGGAAAAGTCCTGAAGGGTACACATTCCTCATTTGTATTCTGTATCTGTTCAGTTACTCAAGGAGAGCTGGGAGGAGTGTGATTTTAATAAATAGCTCCATTAGGGTATGGATTTTACTTTTTAAATGGCCTTGATTTAATGTATTTGAGGATATTGCTAGCAAATATTACTCCTTGAAAACAGACCAATTACATTGGGAAAAAAGGTGGGGCTTGATTAATTTCTTAAAGTAATGGCCTGATTAATTGCCTAAGATAGTAGAAGATATCACTGCTTGATCAAGAAATTCTCTTTTACTCAGGCTAATTTCTTCCCATTGCATCTCTAACAACTTTTTCCATTGCTGTTTTGGTACAGTTCCATAGGCTGTGGGTTAAAAGAATTTTTGAATTCTTTATACAAACACATTTTTTTCTAGTTGTTGGAACCTCTAAAAGTACTAATGATGTAGATTTTCATCTGATTACACTCTGAGCACCACATATTAATCTCTCACTTATAGCCTAGCCTATATATGAGACATCCCTGAGTCTAATAATAGTTAACAGTGCTACATGGTAATTATAACATCTAGATTGTGGACTTTACCACAAACAAGAATGCTACCTCTAGAGAGAATGCAGTCTGTAAAAAAATCTGTAAAAATCTATTCATATGACAAAAAAATGCACAATTAAACTGCATTATTAATGAGTTCTTAGCTTTATTGAGACTTAATATTATGTCAGCTACTCTTTTATTCCCAGGTTGATACATTAATTGACAAAATAACAATATTTTAACCCAGAAATTGTCAGGAAACAGACTATTGCATGGATAGTCATTACTGAGACATTGGAAACATTTCAGCCCATTTATCAAGAGTATGGAGCAAGTCAAATCATACGTGTGAAATAACTGTATGTTATCGAGAAGTTATCTCAGAAAATTTATTCCCCCCTAAAAATGTGTCTAATAAAATGATTTGCTCCAAACCAGTATCATGCAGCATATTTTATAATTAACAGAAAAGTCAAAGTTCAACTGAGCTGCTTTTTGACTAACATTACAGGAATTGTGAAGCAGCAGATAGACAGCCATATCAAAGATCCAGATCAACAGAGCAACGTCCTGTGCTAGAGCGGACCAACTCCCGCTCCCGATCCACAGAGCGTCCTGACTCAAACCTCATCAGGTCGATGCCTTCATTAATGACTGGAAGATCTGCCCCTCCTTCACCTGCCTTACCGAGGTGAAACAGACAAATCAATCGGACTAAACCCCTTCTGCCCCACCAGCTCACCATTTTATTTTCCCAGTAGCTAATTGGTATCGCCTCATCCTTAGCTGATCACTAGCAGCAAGAGATACTAACCTTTTCAGTGTGAACACACTATTTATATTCTTCTCTGGATATAATGGTGTGGCTACCATTGCAAATTGCTTGCTGACAGTATTTAACTATGTTTGTTTATGATTTCTCATTTGTCAGGAATCCTGGATGGTTTCCACATAAAGCACCTCATAACTATCATATTCTTCTCTTACAGAATGAGAAACTATTTGTATTCATCAGACATTGCTTATGGAACAACCATCATAACATCAAATGAAACTATTTTTTTTAAAAAAAAGTTTCTTTAGATGCACTGTACTAACTTTGTCTATTACTTATCATTTTAACCACCATTTTCTCTGACTACATTTTTCTGTGCCATAGTCTGTACTGTTCCTGTTTGAGTACCCCTGATTGATATTTTGAGGATTTCTATACATTCTTAGTTTAAACAAACATAATACAATCAAAAAATTAGCACATTTTGGTCTAGCTCATGTTCAGGAAAGCCTCTATTTTAGAACTGCAGAGTACATTCTTTTGTTTTCTGAAAGTTAGAGTTAGTATCATCAAATCCCCAGTGAGAATTGAGTCAAATATCTTGTCTTTCCTCAGTTCATTACTCTGTTCATTAGACAAATTCATGTAATCTCACTGCAACTCAAAGGTAATTTAAGAAAATACAAGCTGAGTAAAGATAATTGAATTTGACTTGTGAATAAATTTATGTGTGTGTGGCTATTATATCCATATGCACATGAATATGCACACAACACATTTTCTGGCTTGACTGTGTGAAAAAGCATCTTATGGAAGCAGCCTCAGCCTTAATTTGGCTTCCTTTTAATGGAGAGATTTCTCTTTTTAATTAGGTCTTTTTCTGAAAAGAGATAATAGTTTCCCTTTGGGACTGCAAGAGTCCCAAGCGATGTAAAGTCTACTTAGTCATGTTATCAGTTCTTGATGATATTTAAGAATGACGTCGTCATTTAATGGCTGTGGTTTGTTTTGATATGTGTCTCATAGGTCACATCCTCGAACTGGGTCTGTCCAGACAAGTCCATCAAGTACTCCAGTAGTAGGGCGAAGGGGCAGGCAGTTACCGCAGCTCCCACCAAAGGGGACGTTGGAGAGAAGTAAGTGGATGGTTTTCTCCCTAATGGCATTACCAAATTGCTCATGAAGGTCGATTATATTTATTATTTTTCTTCTGCCATTACAGTCGAAATCTCTTGAGTTTTTGTGTACAGAGTTGGGATTTGGTAATGGTATTGCATTTTGTATTGTGTTGTCTTCTATTACATTTTAATATCTACGATACTCTTGGCTGACATGAATAAACAGCAGTGTAATGCACATGAAACAAGGTGGACTATTAGCATGGCCCTGTTCTATTTGAACTCAGTAGGTGTTTTGTCATTGACTTAACAGGCACAGGAAATGATCTTTAGTATGTTGTCTAGTGACAAAATTCTGGCTCTTTTGGGAGTCAGGAACCTAGCTGATCACTTGTGGGCTCACTTGGAGTGCATTACAGATTGCTAATATAGAACCTCTGCATCTTGAAACAGGAAGAGCAAGAAGACAGGTAATAATCTTTAAAATAAGAAACGTCAGATATTTCATGATTCACATTTTACTGGTACTGTAATTGTGCTTATCTTTAACATCTATTAAAAGCACTGGTTGATGGAGATACTTTCTGAAATGTTTAGAAACAGAGGTATATAAATGCATTTTTGACAGCAAATACATTTTTACCCTTTACTTTCAAGTAACTAGGTGTGCCGTGCAAAATCAGTCTAAATGGCCATATACACTCCTTCTTTTTAATTCTTCTTGACATGTATATTGTATCTTTTAAAAAACTTCTGTTGTTTTTAACCCCTGTGCTTTGGTTCCTTTTTTTTTGTTTTGTTTGTGTTTGTTTTGTTTTTGTGACTTTCCGTAGACAATGGAGACAAGGAGATAGAATCTTATGAAGGTCTGTACATAAAAAAGGGCTTGTTTTTCACCTGAAAGCCTTTTTTCCCAGGCTGTATAGGGAAAAACAAACCCAACTGCAATTGATGTTACTTGATTGCACAGACATAGTCAGAATTATTGTCATAATGATTTAGTCTTTATTTTTAGACCTGTGGCTCATAAATTTTACAGGCTTCTACATTAAAAAAAGACAATATAAATAATACTGTTTAAATATGATTGTCATTAGAAAAGTACCTAGACATGTACCCATTTTTAAAAAACTAGAGTTTACCCTATGGCAAATAAAAGCTTTTCAGCAGTTATGTATGTACATTTCCAGGATTAGCAGATATTCAAGCACATGTTTAAATAAAAGCATTGGAGGATATTTGACATGTTTTATGTTAGCCATACATTTAATCAGAGTAACATTTATATTGCAAATATTTTATAGTGTGATACATTTGCTGAATTAGTAGGTAATCTGCAAATAATATGGGAAAAAATATTGAATTGAGATAGTCTTTCAAAAAGTTAAAATATTTTTGCTTAAAATAAAATCCTCTTATATTTTATAGTATTAAAACCATTTAATTTACTTAATAGCAAGCCACAAGATATCAATTGCAGTCCTTGGTTCTTCCACTGAGGGTCTTTATGTAGTATTACTGTGTTTGTCTCATCAGGCTTTTTAATTTAGTATTTCCAATGTTTACAGTATCTATTTCCATTTTGGAAACAAAACTTCATGAAAAGAAAACTCTTGTTTTCTCGGATCACCACTCTATTATATTAATTTTTGTTGTCTTATGTGTTGTGAATTGCTTATATGAAATACAGACTAAATATTCCAGGAAATAATCACATGATGCTTGCTCTCATTGCTGCATATGCTCTTAAGTTTTACCACTCTTCCCTGCTCTTTGCTTAGTATATCTATTTAGACTGTGAGCTCCTCAGAGCAGCAATTGTGAAGTACTGTATATTTTTACTGTGTTTGATTAGAGAGGGTAACAGTCTTACTTATTATTTACATCATAGGTTCTACAGAGAGAAATGTAATAAATACAATAAAATAATTATTTTTTATAGGAGTGCTAGAATTGTTTCCTCTGGTAAGTACTGCTGGGACTTGAGGAACTCTCTTTTTACTGGAAAACTGAGTAATATTTTCCTTTTAATTTGTCTTTTGAAAAAAGTAGTCTTTTGGAAAATCTGGGTTATGAAAAATTGCCAGATCACAGATTTTGATGTTCTAATATACAATAAAAGCATCATAAGTGACTCAAGATACAGTAACTAGACACATTTCATACTGAATTTATGCATATAAAGATGGTAAACACTCTTAAAAACCTAATGCATAGATACAGCTTTTATAGAGCATTCTATGTAATTTTCTGTCATGAATTAAGAGCTCATAGTTTTTCTTTGAGGCTTTTTCTATCCTTCTTTAGGATTTTATAATCATTTTCTTTAAAGGGAGTAATAATTTTCTTTTAAAAGGATAGTGCTGTGCAAGAACAGCAGATTACCTTTGTTCAGTGACAGAACATAATTAAGATTAATAGCAGTCTTTTTACTGTGGAGAATTGAATTTTACAGAAAGTTATTTTAGGCAAATGAAGTACCAGTTACAAAAACTGAAATTTAATAGAATTGGAAACACTGACTATCATAGAAGGAGTTTATGTTAGTATTTAACAAATATAGCATCAAGTAAACCTGAAATTTTTGTAGATATTTGAGTAGGTTTCAATGCCTTTTTTTAAGCCCCAGTGATAATCAAAACTTTCATGTGTGGTTGGGAAGGCTATGTGACCATACCAAAAAATGTTGTCACAGAGTAGTCCTTTCTGCTCTTACAGAACACATACTTGACTCAAAGGAGAGAGGTGTTTCTATAGTGCATGGAAAGGTGCTGTGAAGGTTAAACTTTCTGTATTTTGAAATCAAGGATTTTATTGTTGACTAGTTTAATTTAAAGTCAAACTGATGAAAAGAGTTAGTAAAAGGTACCTTATAGGCAATGATGAATTGGAAGTCATCTCAGCTTTGTAGAAGAGAAAAAGAAAGAAGGAAAAACTTAACTGTTGCAGAATCCTACTGTGATCTCATTTAGTTTGCATACATTTGAATAATCTGTATTTCTTACAAGGTGTGTCTGCATACCTTTTCTTTTAATGTAGTACAAATGCCAGAACTCAAGTAGAAAGAAGACTCCAGTTTGCTGTTGGAGATACTGTTTTGTTACAGGGCAGCACTCACTAGAATGTGGAATATGGTGTGATTCTGACTGTCTGACTAGAAATGGAAAGGAAGGAATCTCCAGGGAAAAACCCAGCCCTTTGGGTAATTGCTTTCTAAATTAGGATCAGAATTAAAAAACATCGATTTTGGTTAGATTTAGTTCCATGAACTGTATTATGTAGTTGGGAGTTTTTGCTCCAGGACATGAAGGTGCCTCTTAAATACTTTATTTCAAAATAGCCCAAAATGTTTCCTTTCAAGAAAGCTACCTGGGAGTAGCTATGAAGGACCATTCCTATCTGTGCTGTAAAGACCCAAACATTTTAATCAGTGTCCCACATGCTCAGTAGAACATGCAATATCCCTAGTTATGTTACATTTACAGCCTCTTATGGTCATGATAATTCTGCTAATTCCTTAGGTTGCATCTGCTGTGTTTATTGCAGTATCAGATTTGCCTGTTAAGAAGAATGACTGGGTATTCCTGAAATGCATGTCATTAGCTTGTCTACCCAGGCTGTATCTTAGCATCTAGGAAGTTTGGGTTTTGCTTTAGATATTTTGATGTGATGTGGTTAGAAAATAGTTCTGAAAAGATGTCTGGGAAAATTTTCACTACTAAAATGCCAGAAGACTTTTTTTTCAGCAAAACTTTTGCTTGTATGTTTTTAAATTACACTAGAGATAGAAAAATCTTGTTTAAATGAACATTTGTAGAAAGTACTGTTAAATTGAACTTGGTTTTAGTGCTGAAATGTTGATGTACTCTTAAGTGTTCTGTATTTTTGGCGCTATTGACAAGAAGTGAATAGTGCAGTATTTATATTTCTTAAGGGTTAATATGATTTTTTTCATTTATATGAGGCTACAATGTATTTCTTTGCTCTTACTCGCCTTGGCAGAAGGATGAAATCACTGCCTGCTTGCTCCTACTTAAAATGGAGCACCATAATGTGAAAGTATTCAGTATTCACCCCTTCAGTTCACTGTTAATTACTAAACAGAGAGAGGGTACTTTTTCCTAATACAAATTTTTACTTTTCCTTTTAAAAATAAACATACCTCTTCTTTCTTCTTTCCACAAAACATCCCCCAAACATTCACCCAACACTAGTATTAGGCCAAACAGATGTAATAAAACCTTAAAATTTGGAAATGAAGTGCTCAGAAATCTAACTAATAGTAGAGCTCAGTAAGGATTTGCCTTTCTATTTATGCTCTATCATAAAGACTTTAATTATATGATCTCATAATGATCTTGCGTCTTGGGCAAGTTATTTCAGAACCTGTTAGGGCCTGACATTAATGCTGATTAACTGTCCTCTCTTAACTTCAGGTGTGGGTAATACTTTTCCAGAATAAAATTAGATATGAATGGAATTAACAGGAATACTTGATTAGGTTTAATCAGGGAAAGCTAGAAACCATTAGTAAGTGTTTGTATCTCTCAGATACATACTCAGATCTCTAAAAGGGACAGATGTACAGTGACCATGTACTGTTGCAGCTCATGCAGTCTGGAATGGAAGCTACAGAGACATTCTGATGGTTGGGAAAGCACAGATACTACTGACAGAAATACATGCTGTTTATTTTAAGGGGTTTTATCTCATTTAGAACATAATTTGTTTAAATGAGAATTGATTTTGCAAAATGAAAAGGAATTTTATTGTGTGTTTTACATAGCCCTACCCTAGTTTGATGGGACACACAGGAAGGAGGTTATAATGCAATTGCAGACGACCAGTTTTAAGACTGGTCATGATTCTATTATACTCTATCAGCTATGATTTTGCAGGATTTTAAAAACATAATGGCATATGGATATTTTGTTTTATAAAAATGATTGATCATATGTATAAAATATAGGATAGGAGCTTAGATTACCTTCAGCTTGGCTATGAACTTGGTGGCTTAGGCAAACAGAGCAGTCTAAAAGATGGAAATACAGAGCTTTGCACCATCCCCTTTTTTGTGTGGATACTTCTGTGGTACTGGCTGTACTATGTTAGAAACCTTCATACTTGCACAGTGTAACTTGCATTTTGTGTGCTTGACAGCAAAGTAAACTGAATAGGTTAGTTAACATCAGTAACAAGGCTTCCTTAGGATGCTTTCCGAGTCTACTTTTGGGTTTTGATTTCAACTATGATTTTGCAAAAATACACCTTTGGGTTTTGATTGTGGATGCTTAGTTCACTTTCCTGAGAGGCAGCAGAATCCTCAGACCTTGAAGAATATTGAAATATTTAATTTTCATTGGTACAATTTCTATAGAAAAACTGGAACAAACTTTTATGTATAATCTAGAGTTTAAAGTGCTTACTTAAAAGGTTCTGACCTTTCAAGGGAAGATATAGTTTATAATTTTCTCTTGGATTGGCAATTAAACAGCTTTATGAAATTTGAAGATCTTACTGTATAGATCTGATACTACAAAGGGCATAAAAGGAAATTGACTGAGCAGTCATACAGCCGTTCTTATGACAGCCATTATTAATTTGCCTTTCAGGATACCTACATGCCCAAAACATTTTAATTCAACTCTACTGAAAATGGTTTTTTAAAGTCTTAGGCATATCTTCTCCACATTTGTTTCTATGAGAGAAGGTTGATAGTATAGATGATATTCCTGCTGAATATTTTAATTGAAATTTTCAATGCTATGATTTCCATTAGAATTTAAATGTCCTGGTTTCATCATGGAGTTTTAGAGCAGAAATCTAAGCACAGAATATTTTGCATTTCACTGCATTGATTATAGATAGAATTTCTCTATTAACAATAATCTCCTAGAACCAGTAGTTTTAAAATTACTACTACATGCTAGCTAAACCTAAAGTCAAGTAATTCAATGAGCTATTTAATTGAACATAAACTTATACAAGTAATGAGGGAACTGGAAAGAATTCTGGAAACAGATAACATGAAAAATCAATAAGCATTCAAAATCAGAGCCTTGATTGCATCCCATCAAAGCTGTTTAATAAATAATTGACATTTAAATTAAAGCAGGCATATATGGTATATCAGTAATTCAGTTTGACACTCTTCAATATTATTACTGTTGTTACCCTCATGAGCGTTGTCACAAAAGAAAGTTGTGGTTCTTTATTAATGACATTAAAAATATATTTATGTTTCTTATCATTAATGACACAACTATTTCAGTATTCTCGAGTATTTAAATATGCTCTAGGCAACTGTAGATACTAGTGGAAAACGTCTTTCTTTTTGCATTCCAACTACTCTGAAATCCAGGTAAAAAGCATATTATCTGGCAAATTGAGGATATTTTTTTTCCAAGCTGAAAAAGCATTTGCTTTGTTTCTTATGCTCTTTTTAAGGTACCAAGTATGTCCACTAGTTTATGATTTATATACAATTTTAAATATGCTGTTTGAGAATGGAGGCTTGGACTTTATTCCCAGAAAAACTAAAGCAAAGCAAAGCAGAATATTTAAACTAATTATCTAACAATATCTGTCTGCTTTCTCTGCTTTGGTACTTATTGTCTGCTTTTCAGTGCTTAAAAATTTAGTAAGAAATTGGCGACAAAGAACATTAAGAGCTGCATATGAGCATCATTACTTGCAGAAAGATCTCATTGGAATTAGCTAGAGATATAAATAAAAAACAGCACAACCATTTATTTGATCTTTGATTCACTAAAAAAATAACTTCTGGCGCAGACTGAGGGTTTGTATGTTATTGTGGATGTCTTTTGTTTGATGTTTTTCTTTTATTTGAACAGCTTGTAACAAAGCATGCATGTTTTTGTCTTGCTCTTTCCCCCTCTCTCATTCCTTACTTATCTAATGCAGCAGGAGATGAAGAAAACAAGCGTACTGGAGTTCAGGAGGCAGAGGTCGAGGCAGGTCTGTCTGACCACAAGCACCTTTCTCCTTTAGATATGTTTTCCCCTGAGTATATAGGGAAGCCTTACCAGCCAGCTTGTAAATATATTGAACATAAAAAATCCAGGGAATATTTATATCATTTTATGAAAGAACATCACAAATTCACTGTAGCATAGTTTTTTGCCAGTTGTGAATGCTTAAAATAATTCAACATGAAAAAAGTACCCAACTATTTTGCTCTTTTTATTCTTTTTTATGAAAATACTCTGTCACTACGCTCAAGTAACAGACTTAGCAGATCTGGGTGGGTACTTCTTAGATGTGATACAGTTTACTTTTCATTAATAATTTTTACAAGCAGGGAAGTACATTTTTTTTGTATCATGACACTTTTTTCCCTTAGTTTGCGTAAGCAGACTGATGCTGGACTTAAATAGTAGGCAACTGCATTACCTGGAAATACTTTGACCATTTTGTATGATGTCCTCCATCCTGCTTGGAAGACAGTTCAGTTGGTAGTGTGATGACAACCAATAGCTCATGATCAAATCAAACACTTGCAAATACTTTTTACAACTTAAATACCACGTGATTAAAACATAATTTTAACTTCTAATTTCAGGAAACACCCAATACAGGTTCAAAGATACGCAGAGATCTAAAGATATCATTTCTCTGTTCTTCAGTTTCTTTTTCAAAGGAAGAATCATAAATGCATAAATTTGCATTTACGTGCCTTGTTAATAGGTTACATTCTGTTGTCCATAATTAATTAACAGTTAATAATTGCCAAAAGTGGTGGAAGCGTGGTGCAAAAAAAAAAAAAAAAAGATGAGTTGATCACGAAACACATTTAGTACTAGCTGGTAGGAAAAATTAAAATGCTGAAATGCTAAATGCTGCTTAAAAGTGTGTCTGAATCCTGTGCCCTGAACCCTCTTCCCATTGTTATTTAAGAGAAGAAAATATGGATTGCTATTTTCTTCTGAGGAAAAAAAGTCAGGAATAATTACTGTGATGGGACTCATTACTTGTTCAAAACTCTGGATGCTAGAGTAATTTCATTATTTCAGTGGTGGAAAGCAGGTTTACTTTTTTTTAATTTTAGTTCTCACTTAGGCATCCAAAGTGTCCTTTAAGATCTTTGCCTTCCCATTTTTTTTTATAGTGCAGTTTACTTTTTTATTGCTTTTGTTATGATTCTGTCTCTGTGGTGTTCAGTGGTGTGTGTACTGTGTGCTCTTCACTCTGTGTGTTGTGTGGTAACTCAAGCATAGTGCATGGAGTTTTGCTCACCTAGCTTGCAACAGGTTTGCGTGTGCTTGTAGTTGCATTGTTCTTTGTAGTAACTGTTCCAATTGTTAATTATCATTGTCTGTTTTTAATGTTGTAAAGACTGTGAGGAAAAACATCAAACCCCACCTGTTAATGGGCGAAAAGGCAAGTTGACTATGATATTGCTTATGAATTGTGGGTGCTTGAGAAATTAATTTTTTTTGTTGTTGCATGTGTGTGTGTTTCTTAGTTCTACTAGCTCAAAATTAGTAAGTTCACAAATGTTCAATTCCAGTGTGTTGTTTTACTTCTTGGATATAATTATTTTCAACTGAGGGTTAAAAATATTTCTTGGAATCAAAAACTCCAGATGTTTATGTTTTTGCAGCTAACTGTATTATTGCAGATATAGTTTACACTAGGCAGGTATGTGATCAGGTTGGCTATGGAAAGCTAAGGGGGTAGGTTTATATTTCTTCTCTTTATTTAGGAATTCCTAGGCTGCCTTGCCCTAAGAGGCCAACTACAGTTTGCAGACACCTGCAAAATAATCTGCATTTTCTTCCACTTCTTACCAGGTCTATATTCTTTTACATCGCTTGGATATATATTTTACGAGCTTGGCACATTTTAATGTGACTAGAAAAAATTGAGCATTTTAATTATCATATACTTCTAGAGAAAGCCTTATGTTATTAGCAGTCATTTCTGTTGTCTAGTTTGTATTTATGTTTGATGCTCTCTTTCAAATGCTGTAGAAAAACGCTTTATTCAAAGCATTGAAATGTTAACATGGAGATTTAGGTTTCTTATTTAAAAAATATAACAAGAAAGTTGCAATGAACAACCATAGCTTACTTTAAAGTTTTATTCAAGTTCATACTTCTAAATTGCTTTGATAATTTTGAAGAAATATGTTACTACTTTTCCATGTACTTCTAAGACCTTATTACATTTAGATTTTGTGTCGTTGACATCTTCTGCCAGTGAATGAAATATAAACTAGGTAGTGTCCTGGATTTATTAATATTTGGGTATTCACTCTTAGAAGGGGAATACTATAGCCCTACAAGGGGTATAGACCCAGTTACACTGTTATGGACCATTCCTAGCTGTCTATTCCCCAGAACAACTTAGCAGAGGGAATACAGACATCAGGAGAGCAGGGATTCTATTTTGCCTGTGCTAGTTTGTTTTCTGGGAGGGACAACCACACCACTTGTAATGTCTCTTATTATCAAGTGTAGATGAGACCAAATGGTGTGCCTTTGCAGAGAAGGTGCCATGTCACCAGCCTGTCAGAGCAGTCTGAGGGGTCACCTCTCTTGCTCTGGTGGCTGTGCCAGCATGGTCCTGAATGAATTCAAATACTGGGAGTCTGCTGCTGTAACTGTAATCCATGCTACTAACCAGATAGTTGAGTGTCTTTTAAGATCTAAATTACAGTCGTAGTAAGATTGGAGGCTTTTGCCACTGACCTGACAAAGCTGACAAAACAATAAACAGTGATTTAGTCAGGCTAAAGTTGGTTTTGTTTTTGGTTTATCATTCACTCCTTCAACAAAACCAATATTTTATAGGCTTATAGAGCCTGAAAGATGTACGTCACACAATAAACTAACTACTACTAACCTCTATTTAGATAGTTGGTTTCATACTTTTATTGAGTTGTCTAAGGTGTCCATTTTATGTTTTAGAAGCTTTTTCTGCAGAGCTCTTATATTCCAAAAGAACGATCAGTGTCTAATATTGAATTTCAAATATTTATTACCAAAACTATCATCCCTTTCCAATCTTCCTCAGGTCTTTTGCATTTCTCTTTCATGTATTTTGTATAACATCTTTTGATCATTTGAGTCTGTGAGAAAAGGATCCAGGTAATTCTGCCCTTTACTGTCTTAATTTAGGGTGCATAGAAGATGATGTAGTTACCAAAGCAAAATTTTAAGTCTTTTATATTCCCTCACTCTTCAGAATGTTTTTTAGGATTACACTGCAGCTTTTTCTATATTATGGGAATCAGGAATGCTTTGCAGTTCTCATCTCCCACACTGAGAATTGTTTTGTGTCTTGAGTTTATAGCAAGACAAGACCCAAGTCTCTGAGTCCTGCCCTTTCTGTGCACTCTGGTTTCCCCATGCATGGGAGTCCCACCACTCTGTGAGCAGTTTGGATGCCTGAAGGAGTAGAACTGAAACTATGTTGTATTCCAGATTATTCTAAACTATTGTACAGTTTAGACACAATCTAAAGAATTTAGGTGACTGAAGGGCAAACTAGGCAGAATAGAAGGACTCCAGTCAAAGAAGTAATGACAGATGGACCTGCTTCACTGACGTGCAGTAGTGTTCAAGGACACTTTTTTGAAAAACAAGCATGTTGCTGTCAGGCCAGAGGGCACTCTCATCTTGATGACTGACCCGAGCATTTTTTTCCATCTAAAACCATTTGGATTTGTGGAATTGGGGCCTACACTTTGCCTGAACTACTGAACATGACTGCTGTGAGTCTCCTAGGTGATTTGTCTTCCTCTGGCTCACTGACTCTAGACTTCACTAAGAGACCACAATAGCTTCTGAATTTTGCATGAGAAATGATCTGGGATGTGTTTTACATGGGCTGTGAGAATATTTAACATATTCCTATGTGTTATGAGTACCTAGAGAAATACTGCATTTTAATTAAATTCTAGTTCAAGCAAAGTAAGGTTTAAATAAAGTATAGACCTGGTTAGATTGTGCTAGTTGTAGACAGGCACATAGCTTCAGTTTGCATGCTGGGAAAAGATACAACAGCAATACAATACAACAACTCAAACCAGTAAAAGTAAAGTACTAGTAAAATGCTCTAGACTGAAGAACCTACATTCTGTTAAAGTTCCTTATGATATAGGAGGCTATTTTACAAATTTAGCTCTAAAACTACCAGGGAGATATTACTGATGTGAAAGAGTCTAGCTACTAACTTGTCTATAAATACCTTCAAATTTTACTTATTAAAAATTTGAGTTTGCATCTTTTAAAAATACATTGCAATACCACGTGGCATTTCTAAGACTGGTATGTGACAATGGGATGTCATTTTATCTGCTAGTCGAACACAGTTTGTCAGGTTACTAACCTAATGTTTCAAAAGTAATGCAGAAGAATGAAACGGGCCTTTTGGTGCAGACAGTATTTGTATGTAAAGATGCATGTAAATTTGAGCAATAAGAAAACTTTTATGTTACTAAGTAGTAGTAATTGACATTCAGAAAAACCTAGAGCTTTCTAAAGAAACAAATCTGTATTTTTCATCTTTGTGTAAGCCATCTTTGTGTATTTTCTTTATTGATTGGTATTAGTGCTTACATCTACTGGCTTAGTTTCAGACCCCTTTTGTGAACAGAATGACTTTTTTTAACATTTTAGAATGGTACCATAAGCTTCAATCTTAGTTGCATTTAAAAAGGGTAGAGCACCTGTGATTGCTTGCAGAGCTTTTTTTATTTGTGTGTGTGTTTGTGAGAGATGTATAATCATATAATAAAAAATTATCATTCTGCTTAAAAAATGTTTGAAGACTTACTATAAGATTGCACCTTTTTCAATAAATTCAAAAATAACATGGAAAGAAAATCCTAAACCCTATATCAAGCTAAACCTTACCTTCTGCATTCTGCAGAATGAATTTGTAGGCTGATCACATTTCCTTGCATGCACAGAGTATTCCCTGACACCCAGGGAATGGAAATACAAACTGAGGAGACACTGTGGAAGAGAGGTGTAGAGCAGAAGCTTTTACTTTGCTCCACATTTGGACATTACTTCTAATTTTCTTTTTTAAAATTCATTATTCATTAAATTCTGACGATATTTTGATTTTTTTCTTGTGTTTACCTATTGCAGCAGTATGAGGATTGCCATCCCAGCTCCTAACTAAGAATCCCAGTAGCCCAGTGTCTGGTCTTCAGCAGACCAGGCAGGGATGCTGGGGGAAAGGGGTATAAGGAGGACGAGTGTGTAGGGAAGCTTATCCAGGATCCTGCCTTGTGCCTCGGGAATCTACATAAACAACCATCTTTGCACGGTGTCCTCATCTCCCTCATAGTTGTCTGCGCTGTTTGGTCCCCCCTGAATCAGTCCTGCCCAAATGCCCCCGAGGTGTTCGTCTGAAGGAGTGACCTGGGCTTGCTGTCCTTCGGGATGTCCCGGAGAAGCCGATGGGTAGCGGGCCTGCTCCAGCACAGTCGGGCGTGCTGCAGGCTTGGAACCAGGAGAGGGAGCAAAGCTGCCATAGTCTAAAAACATGAAAAGAGATGTGAAACAAACAAACAAATCCTCCCCCTGCCCCAAATGATACTGGAAAAAATGCCTTGATAGTGGCTTACAAATAATATCTTTGTGTTATTTAACTATGCGTTACTAAATAATAATATACTCACGGTTAATGTAACATTAACTGACTGTTTTCTTCTCAGCCATTTGGAGTATTAATTTTTTTCAGGTGTTTCTTCATGTTTTACAAATCCATTATATTTATAAAAGTAGCAACATGTTACTCTGATTTTTAGCTAAAGATAGGCTATGACTTTACTGATTGTTATTTCAATAAGTGCTCTCTGGGCCCTTGCTTGAGTATATCTACAATTTTTCATAATAATAAGCAATAGAAGATTACAATCAATTTATTCGCCATATAGAGGAATCCACTAGTAAAAATTTTAAATAGAAATTTAAAATATAATTGACTGAATTTGCAGGTAGAGAATATGATGAGAACAGACTGCTACTGGACTAGACTTAAATGATTTACAGCTACAAATAATTGATGTAGCCTTGGAGTCAGCTTGAAGAAAATATTTCTGGAGTAAGGAATAACCTACAGTGCGCTAATATATTTTTAATATTAATAACAATAATATGAAATGTAGATATGTTGCAGTACTTTTTATTGCTGACCTGATGATTTACATTGAAGTTCTTTTAATGTATTCCAACTGCAGCTCAGAGTAAATGAGCTTCCTTCCTTCAGAGGAAATGAAGCTCAGAGTTTGGGTTTTGGGGGTTTTTTGATTGTTTTTTTTTTTCTTTTTTGCAGAATGTGTATGTAGTTCAGTAAGAAAGATGAAATCAAAACAATAAATAATTAAGATATGTCAGAAATTTTATTGGAACACTGTATTCATTAAAAACCATCATGTAAGCCATTAATGAACAATTTCTTTATTTTAAAATTTTATAACATTTCTTAGCATTCATTAGTTGATTTGGCACTAATTTGCAAACCATTTTCATGTGAAGGTTGTGTGTACATATGTGTATCTGTGTCCCTGCCTTTATACTGTCCACACTTTGTCAGCATTCAGGGCAATGTTCTAAGAAGCATTTAAGATTTTGAAGGAAAGACAGATCATCATGTCTCAGATAAATGCCCTGATCTCTAAGGTACAGAAACATTCTGTAAAATATTCTTCTGCTGTATGGAGAAAAAAAAATGTAGATCAACTGTTGCTGTGATGAAAGAGGAAGCTAAAAGATTATGTCCTCAGGTTGGCTGTGGGTTACCTGGGGAGGCAGGAGGTTTTGTTCTGTATTTGTCAGAAAAAGACTACGTGTGTTCCTACTTGGTTTTAGGTACTGGATGAGTCTTGTTCCTGTTACATCAGGGTAGGGAAGCATCAACACCTGTTTTAATGAGGCTTCTCTCTGGTGTAGGAACAGCAGTCTGGCATAAAATCTTGATTGCTGACTTTGTGTCACTTCAAGCTGGCCTTGATGCCATTAGCAGCATGCTGGTGCTGCAAGGTGGGACTGGATTCATTCCAGATACAATTATTACATCTGGGACGATTCATACATCACAGTTTGAAGCCATTTGCTTTCCCCTAGTAGAGGTTTGACACGCTGAAAATACTTCTCCCTGTGTGAGCTCTAGAGACTGATGTCTCTTTAATTTTCTTAGGGAACTTGTTTTGTAAAAAGTAGAACTTGTATGCCATGAATTTAGTCTTAATTAATTCTTCTTGTATTCTTAATGCATGAGTTGAGATCTTGAGTATCTGATTCAAAACAATCTCTCAGCTTTTGACAGTTTATCCCACAGTTTTAATGAATTCTTATTGTGCTGCACTGGTTTAAGAAGCACTAGCCAAGTCCACTTTTGATTTATTTTTACGGTATTTGTCACCATATATTATTAATAACATAATTTCTTTCTGAGCATTTGTTGTATAAAATTAAAATTGGAAAGAATTTCTGAGTACTGTTCATTTGCAGGAAAAAAGATGACTAAATTAAGTATGTCCTAATGGAAAAGTGAAGACTTTATGATAACCTAATCAAAAGTCTAAAACTATAAATGCACTGATAAAAAATGGTTTGCAGAAATTTTCGGTGCTGAAAAAAAGATAAAAGTTGAAGTGGATTTAATTAAAAAAAAAAAATTCCAGTAAAAGAGAAAATATATAAAAATGTTTCAAGTAAAGGGTAGTTGTGAGAAACACTATTATGATTTGTAGTATTGAGAAAAGAAGGAAGGAGGTGAGTATTGGCATAAGAAAATTCCTCATCATTAGTATCTGGTACTTTGCTGCATCATCTTGTACTTCTGCAGTTTGTTGCATCATTTCCAATTCAACTGCAACATTCCTGGTGCTAAGCTGGCATGGTTAGAAATTCTAGAAAAGCTATAGAAATATATTATTGAAACGCTACATACATGCAACTATTCTTCTCATATATTATAATGTTTTTCATATTAAATATCCTAAACAAAGGTGTAAGAAATGCTGAGGTTGTACTTGACACTGTGTACTGGAGCACACCACGCCCCCTCTCCCAGGCAGCACGGGTGAGTATCATTCTCAGGAGGGAATGGCACATCACCAAGTGTCACCCCAGCTGCATTTTTCACTGTGGTGTGCAGTGCCCAGGGGTACATGCAACAGCTCAATCTGAAAAAACAACTGCATCTAAAGACTGTCCGTTTTATACTGATGGGAAAAATCTTCATCAGGGCACCTGTCAAATCCTTCTAGCCCCAAAGGTGCATCAGCTGATTAAAATACCCTGACTCAAGAATCCCATATTTTATGTAATCTATATAAGATTTTTTTTTGTATAAATATGTAATAGTTTTGCATCTCTCTTTATACATAAGTCAAAGCTGATTATCACAACAGATGACAGGATGAAGTTTATGTTATGGGAAGTGAGAGTGATAAAGGGAGAACGATGATCTAGAAAACTGTATGGTTTCTTTCCAAATATTTACCATTTGACCAAACTTGGCTTTGGTTAAAACAACAAGGGAAGAGATGGTGGCCCTTCACCTTGGGGAAAAAAAGAGATGTTAGAGACTACATTGTGTAAAGTACATTATTAACTAAACCTATTTGTCTAACCAGAGAGTATATGGGCAACAGTGACATTCTGGCACTTTGAATAAGCATCAGCATCTCATGCTAGTTCCCAAACAGAAAGCTCTCCTTTAAGCTCTCCTTAAAACATATTTTCTCATCTTTGTGAAACAGAGATGGAAATGAAATTAGAAAATGTTGAAGAAAAGGTGAAACATTTGGTTAAATCCAATGGATGTATATATATTTTTATTTCTCAGTTGAAACAATAACCATTACTAGTAAAACTCTCACAATGTTCTAGAAGTCAGTGCAGCTTTTCACTTGATCTGGAGTACTGCCAAACCCCATACACTCAGTTTAAATGTTGTACTTAACTGCTGATAAAACTAAATAGCCATTTGAATTCAATGCTGGTATGCCATAAATATAACTGAAGCTATAGAAAAGAGGTCATTTGGAACCTTCTCTGGAAGTGTTTGCATGCTCATGTTATCACTTTCCTCAAAAACATATAGTGGCCCATCTTGCCTTTTGTAATGTTGCTTGTTTTTGTTTTTAAGGTTAACATGATGCAAAACTATTTATTCAAAGAATTATATTTTTATTTGATTTTTATTTCCTCACTCTTTTCAGTTCAAATGTTATTTCAAAGTGTTACTGAGAGAGTTAACTATTTTCTAGATACTGAGCTCTCAAAGAATTATCAAGGTTTAGTAAAGCTTTTCTTTTGATAGGGAACTTTTTCATGTTAAGTGATTTTGGTGACTGAGACAACTACAGTTTTTAGGTTCACAACTGAACCAGGAGCTCTGAAAAGGACTCTGAACTAACATCAGAGAGAGTCTTCTAAAATTTGCATAAAAATAGCATGGAAATCACTGGGCTTCCTGATATTCATTGGTATTTAGACTATTTGTTGTATATCATGAAAAATTCCTTTAGATTACTGTATGCCTACATTTTATCTTATTCTAAGTATAATCTCCACTATTTGGCCTAAATTACAGTTAATAGTATTTTTTTTCTAGCAGTAACTATTCCTTAAATTCAAAAGTAGTCTTACTAAGGTCATTGAGTTTTTTGATCTGCTCATTAAGAAGATACTTCTGGACTCGTTTGAGAAAAAGAAAGGATAAATGACACCAATAGATATTTTATTGAGAACTGTGTGTATTCATAGAGAAAAAGAAAGAATCACATTTTTGCTAGGAAGAATCATGTTAAGATTTTATTTCCACGGTTTGGCAAGAGAATGTTCTGTTTCAAATTTCTCATTTAGTACTCACTACACATGGTACTTCAAAGATTCTAGAGTCTGTTTCAGCTTGCATACCTGTGGTGTCATTAAATCATTACAGTGACAATTTTACTTAAACCTACATTTGCATCAGTTTCAAAAATCAAAGCAGCCTTCTATAGGACAGCAGCCTGTCATGGACCAACAACAGCCACAGGATGCATACAAATAACACTTTCACATGTTTACATTTTGAATGTTAGATACCCATCAGTCTTCTTGAAAAAGGAAAATAATAATAATAAAAAAGTCATAGGCTAAAATACTTTGTCAATTTATTTTGAATAGGTAAGATTAAAAATGTTCTCCATATCTATCATATTATTCTCCATCACTGGTTATTTCTGTGACCATAAAAGTGGTAGCATCTCTGGGCAATGGTTGTGAGGAACTTCACACTTTACGGGATCAGCAAAATAAGCAAATTCTTAATAGCCCAAGGTAAACATGGAGCTTAGACTATCGAATCTGTCCTGTTAACTGGTGTAGATTTGGTTTTGCCATGAGATTCCAAAGGGTTTAAAACTCATATGCTAACCTGCCTAGTTTGTCAGAAGATAGAGAATTAAAGTGTAAAAAAAATACTTGACAACCTCAAAAAGACTAACAGCTCGCAAGTCTAGAGAATGTAGTTCTGTGGAGCAGTGTACATGTTTCTCTCTACAGCTCTTTTCCTGAGCAGTTACATCAGAAATGCCGATTTCAGATACAGAAATAATTGGTGCAAGAGTTCTTACTCAGTAGTTTAATCTGCCCAAATTAAAAACTGAATTTGAATCAAGTTCCAGATTTTGAAAATAAATCTGACTTAGTTTTGTCTTAAGAATTAATTGTTAAAAACAATCTTTCAACTTAAATTAGACATGCATGGTTGTTTGTTGAGGTTTTTTGTTTGTTTGCTTGTTTGTTTGTTTGTTAATTTGTTTTGTTTGGTTGGTTATTTTTGTTAATTATATCTTTGCATGGACTTTTAAACCAAAATATTTCAAACTTCCTTTATAACTTACAGAAACACAATGATAATGTAAGAAGCTATGGAATGTAGAACACTAACTTTTTAAAATGGACGAAATTATTGTGTAAACAAGCCCCTGCTCTTTATAACAATTGTTAAATATTAAAGACATCAGAATACTTCACAAGTTACATAGATGCTAACTTTCGGATAAGATGTTCTGTTCCAGAATGTTTAAGATGTGTAATAATTCTCTTCACCCCAGGCCTCTAAGAACTACTCTAAATTTTAATGTTAATGATAATACATTTGTTTAGATCAAGTTGTCCCAAATGAGGTGTCTTATAATGTAAGTTACATAATATTTCTGATTTTTTTTTTTTGATTTACGCTAGAAGTTACATGGGAGGACCAGCAGAAAAAGGTGAATGGTACAATAACTGATGACAAACCATTGCCGAAAAAGAAACACCATTCTGAGACAGGTTTGTCAGGGTTTGGAAAACCACATGAAAGCATGAGACTATAAAACCACATTTCATGCTTTTGTAATGCGTGTGTGCTTTATGTACCTTATTTTTTCACTTTGGTGTGAAATTTTTAGCATGTAGAGACCATTTAGATTACATAGTTCTGTTTTAGAATAGCTCAAATAGATCTGCTTTTGTAAACAATTGTGTTAGAATGCACATGCATTAGAAAAGAAGTGTTCTGGCACAGTGTTAGACATAGTTTGCTTTTTAGTTTTGTATTTTGTTATAACTTAATATATTTGTGCAAGCCTCGGGAATCCAAGTATAATCTATGCTGATTCTTATTTAGTTGACCAAACCAAGGTATCTACTGCATGTATGGTGGGAAAATCATCTTCTATAGACTTAAATCTGAAACCTTCTTTCACCATCGCACGTGGCAGAAGTAGTGTTCCAATGTAATTTTTTTATACAAGCTGCAGTTTGTACCTTCATATGTCTGAAGTTCTCAAATCTAAAAAACCTCTTCTTTCCTCCATTCTGTACATGAATGGGTTTCTTCTGAAACTAAAAACTACCATAAACTTTCTTTCACCCCAAATGTCAAGTTTTATTATTCAGCTTTGTTCCTACAAATGCATAGCAATAAAAAGTAAACCTAGTAATTATAATGATGATGATAATAATAGTATTGTTCTGTCTTCATAATCAGAGAATAAAAGGTCCTGATCACATCAATTTATACACTTGCAAAGGGAAAGCACACTTTAAGGAGTAGAGAAGGTAGGGAGAAGAGAAAAGGAAGGGGAAGGGAAAGGAAAGGGAAATGGGATCTTTATATTGCAGGTTTCATCCTGTATTTAAAGATTGATCCACATCTACTCAAGTGAATGGGGATTTTTCAGTTGCAAGAATACCTCGGTTCAGTTTTGTGTTGCAAATAACTTTGTTGGGAATATTAGTTGTCTCACTCTAATAACAACCCTTCTCCTGGTCACATAAATTAAAGTTTACAAGATTGGCCGGCTGTGTCACCTCCTAAATTATACTGTAATCTCACCTACAGAATAATATAATACCGGTAATATCCAAGTGTTTTGCTGAAGTTCAGCCATTGTACAGCTGAAAGTGCAAGACTCAGAGCTAAGAAAACCAGCAGGCTTGACTCTAACCTAGGAATTAGACAACCTAGCTGTAAAAGTCGGGTTGTGCACTTGCATTTCCTGTTCCCTAACTTTTTGATGCATCAGAAGTTGTTACAGGATAAAACAAATAGTGCTCATAAGAGTCAGGATCAGAATGTGATATATATTCTTTTCTGGCTGTTTTAACTATTGCATGAGAGATTCAAAATACAATATCTACACATCTGCACTGTTGACTTTCCAGGGAGAGTTGAGCAGAATAATACCTCTGCCCTGACATTTCCTTTATGTTGTAGCTAGGTAGGAACATTAACTCCATCTCCCAGCTGAGGTGGGCTTAGAATTTTATTCTAGACAGAGAATTTATTTGTAGTTATTAGCAGTACTTTTAGGGCCACCTTCTTCTTACTTTAGAAAGAAGTGACATATTTTTTAGATGGCTGCTTTTGGGGTATTCTACATTTTGGAACATGAGTAAAATCTTATAATTGAAAGACAAAAACAGGCAGAAGAGTAGAAATCAGAATCAAATATGAACAACAAAAAGTTATTGCTTTACAAGTGTTCTGTATATTAAAATGGTAGTCATCTGATTTCTATCTATTTTTCTGTCTGGAACAGAACCACTGATCTCCAGTCAGAACTGGTTTGAAAAGCCACAGTCTCAATTGTCAAAATTTAGAATAGCTACAAAGTTAAGTAGAAGTTGTGTTCTTCACTTTACATTTTTTTTCTGCTTTAATTTACATTATCAATAATGTCTTGTGCATGGGATGATGATACACGAGGCAGAAACATCTAAGGTGGTTCTGAACACTCTGCAATGGGCATCAAATGGCACATCCCTATATTCCTCAGGTGCTTTTCCAAACTGGATCTGTCAAAAAGCCTTACGTACTTCAGAGGTAGGAGTGGAGTAATGCGACTTCCAGGACTGGCATAATCTGCAATGTGTGCACACTACTGTTCCCTATAGACATCCCTATTCCATTTCAAACAGTTACTTTTCAAGGCATAGTAGTCAGGACATCCAGAAGAACGTGCCATAACACTGTACTCACATCTGGATGTTGAGCTATGTTATATCTATGACCATGATCTGACAGTGATGCAGCCTGACAGAACCTACCTAAGGAAGCTTCAAATTCCTTGAACCCTTACAATATGGGATTTACCCTCTGCACAGGACTGCACTTTCTTTCATCTGAGAATGCTTTGAATGTTCTGTCTGCACAGAAAACAGTGAAGCAATACTAATGAAACTTATTCTCTGAATGCAGAGGGTGCAATGGAGGCAAGGAGGAATAGGGTCACCTCCTATTGTTGTTCCCCTGTTTTGATTGCCTTTTCATCTGTTGATGAGTTTTCTGATATGACCTGTTATGAAAGCTTATACTGTCTTTAAGTGAAGTTTGTCTGTTAAGAATTTAACCTAACCAGTGCCATAGAAATAGCCGTGGCAGTATTATAGCTAAGAAAACCTGTGAGAACAAATAGACATTGGTTACCTGAGTACCATGAGTGAAGAACTGAGATCTGTGTGCAAATTGTGGAGAAAGGCATGAATAGATAACAAAAATAATTTCAAACCCCAGAAAAATAACAGTAATACTGTACCTTGTAAAGCATTAATATTCAAGAAATATGCATGACTAGAAATGAGATTAGCAAATTTTTTGGAGGACAATTGAAGGTCATTAAATAAGGTAGCAAAATGGTTCTTGTGTTGCAGACTTTTGAATAGAAGATGATGATGAGATTTCTCTTCCTGAATATCAGAAATCAACGTGGTTTTTTTTTTTTAAACAGTGACTTTAAGGCCTAAGTTCTGATGCAATTTGCAGAATTAGTGTTATGCATATTTCAAAGACTCAATTGTATTTATGCAAAAATTTTAAAGGATTGGAAGGGTAAAACTGCAGAATCATAGGTAAGCATAGCATGAAAACTCAAGCCATATTCTGTACCCTTCCTTTAGATGATGTCAGCACTCTGTCAGAGAATACTGCATTCTAGGACACCACTAAATCAAAAAAAGCATGAGAAACAGTTACTTGTTCATACCTGAGATTATTAAGTACCTTCGGCACTCACCACTGCATCTGAGCTGTAATAGATGGTATTTGAAAGTGAATAAAACTCTGGTCCTCTAATCAGATTTCATTTGTCAGTGAAAAGAAAAGAAAAAAGTACAGCAGGCAAACATTTTCATTTGGTTTTGCATTTTTATATGTGAGGCCTTAAGCGAAGTTGGAAAAGAAGGTTGTGTGTAGAGAATGTGTCCTGTATTGATACAGATAAGGCTAGGTAGGATACTGTTTTTCTTAAAAAGCAATTATTTGCATCAGTATCATCACCAGCGTCTTTCGAACCCATCAACGTAATTAAAACATGAAAAGGACACAGGGTAGTTAAAATGGATTTATAAATCTTGGACTGGAATTAAGTAAAAATTGAATGTCCGTGTAATTATTTTGGGGAAAGACATATTTCTGTAATATGGAAGTAAAACATAGTTTTAGAGAAATCATAGCAATGGGAGGTTAAACACATCAGAAAGTATAAAGGTAATGTGTGCTTACAAATGATAAGTCTTTAGATGGGTAGATTTGCTTTCAGTTTAAAGGGAATCATGCTTATTTTTATCTGTGGAACATTTAAGTCTCTCTCCTGGGTAGGACAATGCCATGACACCTATGTAGATAAAGACTTTCAGAAATCTAATGTTATGTAATGAAAATTATTTGTAGCTTATCTATTACCATGAATTCAGTTGTAGTGTGAAAACAGTAGCTAAAAATAATTCAAAATTGTGTTTATTTTAATAGAAGTTTGTAGTCAAAATTGACAATATGAGAGATTGAAATTTATGAAAAAGAAGATATGGTTAGAAATGGGTAGGAAAAGACAAAGTAATAATAGGAGAGAGAGAGAGAGGGAGAGGTAATTGACTTCTCAGGATTCATTCCAATCCAATGTGTAGCTATAGTGCATTAATATTTTAAAGTGTTACTATTTTGTCTTTTTCACCCTTATAAAATTACCATGTGTACTTTATTCAGAGAAGCAAAACAATAAAAGCTGTCTCTGAATTCTTCATTTAGTTTATCTCTTGAGACTTACGAAAAAGATATGCAATCTACATGGTTTTAATTTGAATTAGAGTTTATGATACTGAGAATATTTACAATTTCTTCTGTTATTTTCTACTGTTGTCTCTACTGTCCTTGTCTTTGGATAAGAGTGAGATCTTTTATACTTTCTTTACCTATTGTGTTTTTTATATAGTGTATACTACATATAGTCTATATTGTGTAATTGCAGAATTAAATCTATTACTTTAGTCTTTCCTGTATTTCCTTGCTGTATTTTTGAGTGAAAATGTCAGCATACATCCAGTATACAGATAGATTTTGTGTGTATGGGTTTATGCTTTAAGATAAAGAACTATAACTTAGAGGGAGCTACCTCTTTTAAAAAGTTAAGAAGTATGGGACTGGCTCTGTATCTAGGTGTGGCTTAATGTTTTTAAAGAGCATTAAGTAATACTGATTTTATTCACATCTCCATGTAAAATAGCCTTTTCATCTAAATCTTCTGCTAACAAATATTTGTACTCTTGGCTTTTCTATCTACTCTTGTATATATGTATCCTCAGCATTGCAGAGTTTGAATGGTGTCAGGGGAAATCTTTCCTGAGAGTTAAATGTATTATATCAGCCTTTGGGTCTAATCACACCCAGATTAGTGACATATAATTATGGAACATACAGACTCTGTGGAGCATTTCTATCTCAGAGTCTCTTCTGTGTTTTAAGATGATGCTTATTTGATTGTGCTATTGCATATCATATTTTGTGAAGAGTGTCCAGAAATGAGACTTTACAAATCTGAGCTTCTATTTGCAGTGGAAGATCTTTGGTTCTTAGGAAAAGATAAAACTGAAATTAAGAAAACTTTTGAAGGAAAAAAAAAGAGTAATTAACTTATGTCTTTCTGTTGTCTGCTGCTTTAAGAACTTTAGTTGGGTGTGTTTGCCATGTGAATTTTTTTGAACACTGAGTTCCTAAACACTTCTCTTCAATGGGTGACATTACAATGAACAATTCTGTGTCAAAGCATGATAAAAGAGATGGTACTTATTTTGGGCAGGTTTCAGACTTAAAGTTTTTGTTAACTTTTTATGTTTATTTATTGAGATTTTCATTTGTTTCTAAATCTGTATACAGTAGCCTTATACATCCTACTCTCACACACTGAGATGAACAATTGATGCAAATAAATGCTAGTTCCACAAAAAAGCAAAAACTACAAATGGAGACTGACTATTGACATGATGTAAATTTAAAGAACTGGTGACATTGTTTTGTTCTTGCATTTAAATGTATTTCTATCAAAAAGATTATTTTGTAGATTAAAAGCTATAGAAACAGAGAATTTTCAAACTATTGTTTGAGATTTATGGCATGGCGTCTTAATCAGAAGAAAATTGATTCACATGAGTTGTATTGTTTTTAAATTAATCAGTCCATTAGTACTTTCTTCTTCACATCAGTATTTGAAAGAAGTTGGTGCATTACCATGCTGCAACTTCTCCTAATTCTTTAATATTTCTAACAATAAATACAAAAATATTATAATCCATTTATCTCAACAGATGAGGTATCAGTTGATCAGGTTTCCATGGTGAGATGGCAACTATTATCTTTTTTTCCCTCTGGCTTCTATTAGAATTATTCTTCTAATATGTTTGATAAGTAAAAATCTAAAACTGAAAAATATTTGTAATTAAGAATGATTTTTGATTGCCACTTTGATATGTAAATAATTTTTTTTCATAACAAATACTTTGCATGAGGACTTTTAAAAAGGCTATTTTTAAAAACTATTGATATGTGTAACTGATATGCATGCAAATACTGGTCATTTGATTCTAAAATATTCAAAGAGAGCTTCCTTGATATTCAGTTGTGTCTGGCATTACTAGAATACCTTGCATTATCTTACCAGACATATTCCAAGTTTGGAAATAATGTGATTCAATACTTTGACAATTTATAGAGAAGGATTTATCTTACTGCAGTATATGTCTCAAAGCTGCTCTTTTTTATGGATATTAAAAATAATATACCAAGGATAGTGGGGTCTTTATAGAGACTTTCTAACTGGTTTTGCTATAGCAGGAATGCTCACTTCAGGGCTATACATATGTAATATAAAATATTTTCAGAACATTTTGAATACTTTTAGCTGTGTTTTGGTAGTGCTAATAATAATTTATTTATTTCTTTAGCACTTACAGCAATTATAGCTACATTTTATTAGTATGAGTGTACCATGACATGGAGAAGTAGATCTTTCTATTTGCTTATTTGTACTTCTTCCAATGTATTCTTTGTACTTGCCCAGATAAAAAAAAAATTATACTCCAGTATTGTTTTTTAACATGGAAAGACATAGCAACCTTTGTAAAAACTGACAGCTGCTATGCTTTCACACTACATATCTCATATATAGCACTAATGTGTGTTCATTCTGTAAGCAAGTATAATTGCCTAAAAATGCATTCTAATTATGTATTTTTCAAGCTGCTTCGTTTTGCAACAATTTTGGTACAGTTTTGGCATTTGATAGTAGATTAAAATATAATCTAACACTATACTATAAAATTGTTGAAGTATAGAAGACAATGGTTATCAGATAAAATTTAGTGTTGTCTTTAATTTTGTTTTGTTGATTTATGTTGCCTATTCTAATTTTGCATTCTTTCAATGGTATCTTGGTATTGACTGTAAAATGCTGATAAAATTACAGATATTTTTGTGGTGTGTAAAACTTTCTGGACTTCTTTATCTAATATCTTCAGTGTTAATAATTTATGAGCGGTGTTTTGTGATTCATTAGCAAACGGCATGTTGACATTAGACCAAGTTTATAGATTTTTTTTCTATTTCTGATGATTTTTGGGAGAAAGCATTTGTTCTGCTAGCAACAGGGGCTTCACAGTTCTATGTAATTATTACTTTTCAAGATGAATTCCTCCCATTCTGTTGCTATAAATAGATTTTCAGTACATAGCATGGCACTGTCCCTCAGATGTTTTCCATGTCTAAAATGGCAGTGTGCTTTTAAATGTGAAGTAATAAAAGTAAGTAATGAGATAGTTGCTTTGGCATTTAACTTGCATGCATTTGGAGTAACTTAGACTTCTGTGAGATGAGACCAATGTTGGTTCTGAAAAAATATCCTGAATTGACCATGAGAGTTAATAGCTATACATTCTCTTTTCTCACATTCTGTGTTTTGGTCTTGATAATTCTGCCTTTGGCAGATTGTTACAATAATGCAGTACTTTCCAGAGTGTGTTATGTGGATTCTGAAATGTCTGAGCTTGTACATACATTTGCAAAAAAACTTTATTTTCTGTGTTGGGTATCTGAAGTTTGGTTCAGCATAAATTACAATAATTTAATAATTGGAGTCCCTTGAACATTAAACTGAGTGTTCAATACTTGAAAGAGAAAAAATAATATTTGCATTCAAGTAGATAACATTCAAAAAATTGAACAGTCATGAACAAAAGTATTTATGCTAGTTAACATACCTTTTACTATCCAGCTTTTTCTTCAGCATCATTACAAGGATTGACTTTGCTGTCAATTATAACTTTTATTATTTCCTCAGCTTCTATACTAACTCTGTCTTTACTGTTCTTTTCCAACAACAGTAGTTTAACCACTTCTTTCTCAGCTTTCCTTTTTCTTCTAGTGTCTTTTATTTATTTTTATTTTTTTCTCCACTTACTAACTCTGCTCTGCAGACTTCTCTCTAAAACAATTTTTGGCCCTTTCCCTCAGTGTCAGTTTTAACCTTCTGAATACATCCTCTCACGCCCATCTCCTTTGTCTATGTCTGTACATTACACGATGTGATCACAGAAGAAGCGGAATCCTCAAGGAGAACAAACTCAGGTCTGTCTCTTCTACTGCTTTTCTCTGTGTTATTTATTTTCATTTTACCTTTTCTATAGATTTTATCACAGCTCACCTCACATACTTTTCCCTCTCTTCCCCCTCAATATACTGGCAAAATATTGTCAAGGTGTAAGAATTTTAGTTTAAGATGCTTATGTAGTTTCTATTACCCTTAAACTATGTACTCTATAAAAAGTGACGAAAGGGAACTGATGACAAGTAGGCTATACCTTAAGACTTTAAGCTGATTTGATTTCTATCATATCAGTTCTTATTTCCCATCTCAGATCATCTGAAAATTAGCCTTTAAAGTTCCAGCTAACTTGCGATAACAATCTATAATTTATTCTATCTGAGCACTTGAAAACTGCTGCGAAAACTGTGGAAACTCTTATGTAACTAGTTCTTTTTGACTCTGGGAGGATATAATTTCAAAACTGAATAATTTCAGTAAGTTAAATTTCATGCACTGGAATTTCAAACTTAGTTTTTTGAATAAAACCTTTTTCAATTAGAAGTAGAGTTTTTAGTGAACAAAAGGTCTTTTCTCATGCCAAGAAGTGTAAATCAAAAAGTTATGCTAGTATGAGAGCAAGAAGTCAGAACATTGAAGTTCTCACTTAGCTGTATTGTTTATGAGGCTTCTATTTCATATTGTACATTACTTATGGTTTCTTTCATAACAAATTTTAATCTGCCATTTTATTGAATTTTCCATGTACTTTATATTACTGGCAGAGAGCTAAGATCTATCAAGGCATCCTAGTTAAAAAAATGCAGTATTTGTTCACACTTCCCTGCTTGTTCAGTTGTGGCATGTAGAACAACAGCGAAATTCCCCATATTTAAGTTAACTAAATTCAACTATAAAATTTAAATTTTACAATTACTGTGTAAAAGCTTTAATTACTTTCCTTTGTCTCTGCTATTATCCCAACAAATTGGAGAAGCCATTTGGATGCCATTTAGGTTAGCAAATCTGGAGAAGTTTTGGGGAACATTGACTGGTCCATTAAACTTAGGTGACATTTAGTGAAACATTTTTGTCTTTTCTCTACTATGACTTTCTCCTTCAGAGCTCAGTTTTACCTTTCATACTGGTCTTGCCCTAGTTAGAGTCATAGATTTTTTTTACAGAATTTTGCAGATGTTATTTGCTTTGGTTTTAATGTTAAACACATCTCAAGATAGATATTGTAGGGTAAAAAAAGGGTAAAATTACAGGGTAAAAAAGTTGAGTATGGATAGGGAAGACAACTGGCAGGGTTTTCTGAAATCCCTCTTTTGTAAATAACTACTACTAGGAATTAAAAAATTATGCTGTAGAAAGACTGAGTTTACTTACTTTTTGTTTATGATTCACTGCCAGTCCCTGTGCAGTGATTCTGAATCTCTTCTATTACAAAAATGAACTTAGAAGGATGAGTGACCCATTTCCTATCTGTTCATAATAAAAGCTGTAGGCATTTTTATTCAAAAACCTTCTTCTGTTATTGATTGAATCAATGTATTAAATCAGATTATGGAATCAGCCCATATCTCTCTTGGTGTTGGAAGAAATCAGACCTTAAAATGGTCAGCAAAAACCATGTATTTTCAGCACCTGTGTTTCTTGGACATATATAAGTAGGTAATACTGTATATTATTGAATTTTTTTGACATTATAATTCTGCAAAACACTACTTAGCTCACAGTGTTAGATAAACATATTAGGCACTGATGAATTTATTTGTCTAGCACACAATTGCAAAAGCATCATCAGTGCTGCAGTTGCAATAGTTGTTATTACTGTCCTTAAACTCAGGAGAAAATTGTTGTGTGTATAGTAACATATTTTCAGATGTACATTTGAAACAAGTCCTCTTCCATGTTTGCCTTAGTAACAAAATAGGTTACAGGTTTCAGTACAAGGCACTTGGAGCACAGCTAAAAAGCAAGGGTGACATTTCAAAGGCATACTTTAGAACAAAGTGTTTTCCCATTGTTTAGAAGTGTGGATGTAGGATTATCACTTTACAGGTTTTCTTAGGAAAATGTTTTTCCCATAGTTTATTTATCATGGTTTATTTTACATGCTACCAAACATTCATGTATTCCAGAGGATTAGCTATTAATTTGAGGTGTTATCAGACCAAGAAGTATTGTGAAAGCAAAATATCTGAATATGTTGCAATTGTATTGGTAGCAAAATGTTGCAATTTCCTCTCTCTAGATATTATAATCTATAATTGTAAAAAATAAAATTTTATTCCTTGAAAAAATCTAGATTTTTATTGAAAAGTCTTATGGAAGTGTGTGCAAAGCTTTTGCTGTATATTTCAAGCACAAAAGCAAGTTCAGGAAGATAAGAAGCAAAAGTATTTTAATATAAATTTTGTTATCTGACAGCAGTAGAGCTTGATAGCATCCTTAGTGATTAAACCCTGTTTTTCTTGGGTGTAGGAGGAGCTTTGTGATACAGGGTTTTCACAAACATGCTTTGAGATGCAGTTTTTTAATATTTTTCAAATTAATACGTTTCACAGGTTTAGATACTGTGGAAACTGTTGAGGAGCTGTGTGCCTGTTCACATCCCCATGTATGCACGAAGAATACTTCCATTCAGGAGAAGTGGAAGTGAGCCCTTGTCTGCCCAAGAGCCTTAGTGAGAAGCAGACATCTTTATTCCCATCTGTAAGATGGGTCAGAACAACCAGTTATCATCGTGCCAAAAATTACTGGCAATTGCACGTAATACTTACTGTGTTCTTCAAACATATGAAATACAGAGAACATTCTTCAGAATTCCAAAAATTGATCTGGCTGACTCAAGTAACTGCCCAAAAAATGATCATCAAAACATTGGAAAGGCAGATCTGTGCCAGTACAAAGGCAGTCAGTGCACATACAGCAGAAGTAGTGCTGAGTAATTAATTCTAGGTTGATTTCAGGATGAGAAGTGGTGGCATAGTGATGCCCAGACATTCTAAACTTTCTGAGGTGGATGGAAGTTAGAAGTAGTGGGGACTGTTCCATTTCTAAAGGGCCATGAAAGACAGGGAAATAGATACTGAAGTCCTTTTTTGCAACCTCTGGCATAAAACTGTCATGTTAAGAGTACACAAAGGTTTGATTAGAGTTTTTGTTAACTTTCAGAGTGAAATTCAAGTAGACAGCGGCTTTGAAATACCATTTTTTTCTGTGCTTTATTATGAAGTTTCTCTGTAATAACATGATTGATGGAAATGAAGCCTACAAAAACTAACAAACCCTACTGAGGATGAGTGACCAAATTGGAAGAGCTCATAGACATGGACAGTGGAGGGCCAAACAGTGAAAGGGTGTGACAAATTTACTGTAGGAGAAAACAAGGACAAAAAATGGTACAGTTCATAGTGTTTAAGAAATCAGCTTCAGTAGAGACAAGAGCACAGGTCTTTTAATTCATTCTCATCTTACAGAACCATGAGAGGTTTGTCAAGTCTTCCAGGAGTGAATATACTGTGATATATTTACCCTTTATAAACAGAACATGACACCCTTCTGCTTTTGAGTTATTAAAGTCAGTATTCTGTGACACATTTTCGTTTAAAGAACAGGATGATGCCTTGTTCTGTTTCCATTTTCCTTATGTTGAAAAAAGATTTCTGGGTAGAATTTGTAATATTTTAGCACAAATATGATTAAATTACTTGTGCATCTCTGAATGCCCCTGTGATATCTAGTTTGACAAGCTTGTTTAAAATCTGATGCCTCAGACTGTGAAAGAGACATTTAAAGCATCTAAATCTGTATTTGGTCAACAAAACCCAAAGGGTAAACTCCAAATTCAGTCTAATTTTGTAAACTCTGAATTCAGTCTATAGGTACTTAGCATAGTAATAGATGTATCATACTGGATGGCTGGGAGGCTCTTTGTCCTTATTTTTTATGTTGTTTAGAATTAAATCCAGAAACCAAAGACTTCTGAAGTAGCCATCTGTACTAAACCACAAAAATAAAGGCTGATGATCAGTCTGCTGAAGCTAAAATAGTACAAACATCAGATTATGTAATTTTAAATGACAGCATAATTGTGCAAAATGTTTGGTAGTTTAATTTGTAACTATTCTGAGTTCTAAATGCAGGTGATGATTTTGTGTTTTTTGGTTAAACCTTTGACCATCATTCTAGTTATTGAGATGCTAATGAAGATGTCTTGCATTCTTCAGATGGCTGAAGAATCTCTATTAATACCTGTTAGCTTTTCTGAAAGCAGAGGCATAATTATTATCAAATCTTTATGCCTATGATTGGAAGTGGCTGTATCAGAATGTGAAATTCTCTGTAGTTATGCTGTGGAGTGTACCAGTGGTGGCAACTCTGAGAAGCATGCTTGGCAAACAGGATGTTGGAAAGCTTCATAATAAGACTGTGCTCAGGTTTTCCTGAAAACAATGCAGAGTTTATAGTGTGGCTGCTCTGAATGGATTTTTATGAGTACAGAATATAAGGGCCTACTGACTACTCAGATATTTTTCTTTTACACTTTTAAAATCCTATTTCATGTCATTTATGTAGGGAGGATGTGCCAGAATTCTTGGGAGAAGCAAAATGGGATGTTTTAGCTAATATTTGACGTACTACTTCTTTCTTCCATGCTTTTTCCACGTAGGCCTCAGTATTTTATGAAAGCCACCCAAGTGTGTGTACACATTTGTATGAGGCAGCACAGAAAAACATCTCTGGCTACCTCGCAAAAATCACCTTGGAAAAAGATCTAGGCAGCATAAAAAAAAAGGGCTAGCCATAGCCCTAATCATCACTTTTATAAATATGCAAAATAGAACTTAAAAAGATCTTTGTCCTTTACCATCTGCACTGATCTATAACTAATGATGGAGACCTTAGCTGACCCTGTCAATTTATAAACCCAGGATTGTAGAGATTCTTTAACTTCCCTGTTTAGATTGCCACACCATTTTATTCAGTTCTTTTGCTAAACAGTGCCATTTATTCTGCAAATAATCCAAAGAAACATTGTTAACATGCTCTTAGCATTGTGATAAAAATTTATTTAAGTGGTGAGAAATGTCCCCTGGGTTTTAGTCTTTCTTTAGTGTGTCAATTTTGAAACCAATAAGAAAAAAAAAAAAACAACAAAAGAAGAAAGCTGTCAAGCAATCCTCAAATAGAAACAGGAATGTGAAGCCATGTTCCCTGCTAGGAAGCTGGCTGGCTGAAATAGTCTTGTTTTGCCCTTTTAAGGGCAATAAGTCACATTTAAACAGTAATATTAAGTATCAAGAATATATAAGTAATATTAAGTTGAAGAACACTTCAACAATCATTAATTATTTTTTCTTTTCATTCAGACTGTGATGTGGATCACAGACTTGGAAAGAACTTGTTTGCTGCAACAGTACTTTTTTTATATTTGCCACAAATTGGACATAAAGGCCTGGAGTGAAGTTCAGTAGCCATTTATATCACAGCAGCTGATACTTTGCTAGATCTGTAGCAGTTAGGCAGTTATATTTTTCACACTGTTGAAAGCCAGAATGACAAAATTTAGAGCTAAATCCTTAGAGGTACAATTGGAATTGAATAGCTCAGCAAACAGGAGGAAATTTAATCTTTTGAGTACAAGACCTTTAACTGGCAAGTTTTGATCTTCAAAGCAAATACTTCTGTATTTTTCAATTTAATTTTAGGAGACAATCTTCTTTCCTTTGCCTGATTTGATAATAGGGCTAGGAGGATGGTGCAGGGGCTTGAGTAGAAGCCATACAAGGAGTGACTGAGGTGACGTGGTCTGTTCAGCCTGGAGGACACTGAGGGGAGACCTCATGGAAGTCTACAACTTCTTGTGAGGGGAAGAAGAGGGGCAGGCACTGATCTCTTCTCTGTGGTCCCAGTGACAGGACCCAAGGGAATGGCCTGAAGGTGTTTCAGGGGAGGTTTAGGTTGGGGATTATAAAAAGGTTCTTCACCCAGAGGGTGGCTGGGCACAGGAACAGCCCAGCCTGACAGAGTTCAAGGAATGTTTGAACAATACTCTCAGGCATGTGGTGCGACTCTTGGGGCTGTCCTGTAAAGGGCCTGGAGTTGAACTTCAGTGATCCTTATGTGTCCCTTGCAGCTCAGAATATTCTGTGATTTTGTGACGTTGATTCAGGGGATTTTTTTCAGAATAAAATTGCTTTTCCTATATTCTCATGAATAGCATTTCAAGAGAAATCTCTAGTAAGAAATTCAGCTAGCATTTTTTGAAGTACTTACCCAAAGTTAGGGTACTACATGTATATTTGATTTTAAAAATAAAATGTTATTTAATAATTTGGACTACCTTGAGAAATCAGACTCAGTTTTCAATAAAGCACATGAGTAGAAGAGCTAATTTATCCACTGTATAAGTAGAATTCCTAGTCATATTGGTGATATTAAGTGTCAGCAAATATGAAAAAGAGAAAGATAAAACCTTTTATGCCATTGTCTTATCTTATGCCTAAACTCAGAAACAGACAAGGAGTTCCATATCTGTCTCTTGCAATGACATGCGTATCCTCCAGCATTGAAAGCTGCAATTTTTTTTCATTCAAAGCAAGGAAGTCAAGATTTATTTTAGGCATCTGTTCAGTTTATGCAAAGCTCATTCCCCTGGATCCCAGGTGAGGGAGACAAGAAAGTTCAAGACAGAACCAGGATCTAACCTTAAGTTTGGAGCAGTCAGCTGTGAGAGGAGGGGGAAACCCTGGGAAGAAGACTATAAAGCCCAGCACCTCCCAGTTGTAACCTTAAGGCTGCAGAGTCAGGCTGCCCCTGATCTTCTCCAGGAAGCCAGCAAGTTTGAGCAATTGTTCAATGCTGCCATCAGTGTCCATGGCTAGGGAGAAATCTGCTATCCTGCTTCTTCTGTGGAACTGTTATTCTATTCTCTCATGTACAGAGATGGACATGTTCTCTTCCAAGGAACTTGGAGTCCCTGCTACACGAGACTTCTTGGTGTGATGTGGGTGAAGTCTGATGGGGCCCTGGCACCTCCAGGTACCCATCAGAAGAGCAAAGCTCATGGAGTTAAGACATTTCCAAGACAATCAAGGCCATTTTAGATCAGTTTTAGTTCTTGACAAGTCTGCTCTTGAGTGAGGCTCTTATTAAGAATTCTTTTCTATTCATTTTACCTTCCAGATACGTGTTAGATTGTTGGATATCTCTCAGGTATATTAGGACCAGTTAGAAAGAACAGGGAGTTAGACCATGGGAGCATGCCTGTGTCTTCTATTAAATAAAATGTCAGTGGTCATTATAATAGCAATGTTTACTGTGATGGTAGAAGAAAGTTTTGAGAGAGAATATTTCAGCATTTCAATCTCTCTATGTCTATAGTTCATCTATTTCATCAATATACTTAAATATATATTCTGTATTCTGATTAAGCAGAAAACATACAGTTATTTTCTGTAATGTGCAGAAATGTCTCCTTCATTAAAGCATTGATTTATTTTCTCCAAAGTACATAGCTCTGAAAAAATTAGTTCTTGAATTGAGATCATTACACCACAGGGCACAAATATGTGCTTTTCACATCGTAAACCAAGGTTAAATCAAGTAATGTAGAAAAATACTGACTAATGTGATGATACTGGTCATATATAAAAAAAATAAGATCAAGATTTTTTAGGAATGACTGGTAACTTTGTCAACTCATATTTTTCAGTTTGAGACATTTTAAAATAATCTCATAGTGATTTATGGGTTTTCAGCAGTTTCAGGATATTAGTGCTCCTAAGAGCTTTTTTGTTTTGAAGACATTACAAACAAAAGCATTAATTACTTTAGTATCAACATCCTGAACCTGCTCTGAATTCTTTTCAGAGGTGATGAATAGGCCCATAGCTGCAGTGGAGATCTTTGCTGCTGCAAAGTTAATATTATTTTACTTGGTCAATGGATAATACCAATTTTGTTCAGTTCTACTGCTTCCACTCAAGTGAGATCTTTCTCAATTCAATCTTCTGTCCTTTTTAGTACTTCTTCAGACAGCTCTTTACTCCGTTTGAAGAGTAGGATCCACTGTGTTGACCTTTCTACTAAAAATCTAAAGAATTTATCTATTGTAGAGATTTGTCACGGCACTTCAATTACACTTCTAAAATTCAAGAATCTAATAGACTTTTGTGTTTGCTAATACTATGATATTAGTTTGTACAATCTCATTTGAAAATATTTTACTGTATACTTTTGATACCTTGGACAAGAATGAGTGGAAGTTGGACAGGTTTCAAACTTCTTTATTTTGACAACGTATTTATTTAAAGATATGTGTTTGAAAGACATCCAGGCATAAGGATGAATGGACTTCTAGGCCTCTTAAATAATTACCCCATATAGTATAGGATTTCTGTATTAAGATAATATTTAGGCAGAATAAAGATTTCTTTTCACTATGCATATGGACCAACTTAGAAATGTCATGATTCTCTCTGAGCTCAAGCTCAAGAGTGTTTCAGTGACTCAGTTCACTTTCCTCTGTTGTGCATTATGTTGGATCAGTGATATTGCTATCAAACTGCTTTCTGCTTTAGAAAGTAATGCAACAGTAGAAGACAGTGTATTTGTAGATTTTATATTGGTAACAGCAACTTTAAACTAAAAGAAAAATAAAAAATACTGAAAGGTTGAAAAGTAAAACAAAACTATCATTCTCTGCTATTTTCCTAGCACTATCCACAGCCCACCTAGATAGTAAGGCCAGGCTGCCCAAAGCCCAACTCAGAAGAATGCAAAAAGCCTTATTTAAAAACGGTGTCAAGTATGGGGCAGGAAAGGTCAGGGAATGGGAGAAGTTCCAAGAACTAATTCAATACCCACTGATTTCTGAAAGTGTAGGTTTATGACCTGCCTGTTTCCCATTAATATGCCTAATAGTTCCACTAGAAATTGCCAGCAGAACAATAGTCTGGATCCCACACATGATAGGAAGCCAGATCCTGTTGAAGTGTAGCATATTATTTATGCTCTCTGTAGGAACACATTTTTCCTTCTTATGATTCTACCTTGCTTGAGTATGATTTCTCTCTGAGTTTGACTTCATCCTCTGCTTTGATATCCACCTATAAAAAGGTATTTCCTTAAAATACAACAGCTCCATTTTCCTCTTCTGTCTGTGTACTGTAAATTAAATCATAATTTTTTGAGCAATCCTCAATAACCAATAACTGGAAAAATACTTAGTTCTAGTAATGCATACTGTTTTTGGTGTGTAGCTTGGGGGCTGTTGCTCCATATTCATGGCATTGTTTTAATTGAATTTAATATAATTTTGAAAAGATAACAGATTCTATTTCAAAGTTAATGTATTTCTAATTAAAGTAAATTCAATTTGACTTAAAATTCTTTCACATTATTTACCAAAACTGGATTTCAGATTATTTATGGGCTGCCAAATTATTTGATAGGGATCCAGTGTATTTTCATTTCTTTGTGACAGATGAATGCCCTGAGCCACTTACAACCTTTGATATGTATTCAGAGTATTTGTTGGCGTCAGCCAGCTGAGTTTATGTGCATGAACTGGGTTCTGAGTATTGATTGTAGTGTCTTTTGTTCTTCATAATTTTTAACTCAAAGACAAGTTACAGTAATATCATTATTAAACCTTTTAACCTGCAGAAGCTATGAGAATTGATTAAACCAATGAAGATTTAAAGTAATTGCCAAAACCCGTTCTGACACATTCAATTTTTATGCCTGAACCACTAGGCTGTATCTCGTGTGTGCACTGCATAAAACCTACAGCACAAGCAAATTTCTTTTACTTCTATTTTTGTGTCATCCTGATCAAGGAAACTGGAAAGTAACTCTACCTGACACCTGCCTTGCTCTCTCTTTCTTGACTGTGTTAATGATTCTGGAAGTGCACAAAACATCCATGGGTTCCCTACAGTAAATGTTCAATAAGAGTACACAAATGTATACACTAGCATGCAGTGAATATGCCTCTAGATTTAGAGCTCCATACTTGGTTGGTTGACTAAATTCTTCAAGTTATATTAATTTGGTGAGTTTTGTTAATGTTTTCCTTTTTAAGGCATTTTTATATTACTTTTATTATTATTTCTGCATTTTTTTCTCTCCCCCTCTTTTTGCTTTGCATATTGCTTTCATTTGTTTGTAGAAGAAAAGAAAACAGATCCAGAGAATGGGGATACAGGTAGGGTGTCTTATTAAAAATATTTTTTGTGTTTTACCCTTAAATTCTTTGATCTGTTATGTTTAAGCAAATATGTAGCAAAGAGTTGCAGTGCAATTTTGATGTATTTTGAGAATTTCAAAATAGACACTAGGAAATGGAACCTAAGAAAGGGCTTTCCCAAATGTATTTCCTTTGCTATTTTAAGGGTGTCAAATAAGGGTGAGAAATGGTAAGAAAGAGACCAGAATCAGCTAAATGCAGATATCATACACTTCAAGACCTCTGTTCTGTCTTCCCCTCTCCAGACACAGAGCGTGCTCACCTGCACACATTTTTCTGCTCTATTACAGGTATCTGATTTCCAAAATATCAGTCTTTATCAGACTTTAGTCTCCTCCTCATGAGTTTTTTCCCCATGCCTTAGTGGCTGTGCCTCCCAAATTTTCTATCCCTTTTGTCCATATGTATTCAAAACTAAATCTATTCTAATATTGTAAGAGAAACTCCACTCTTCTTCCAGACCAAATTCCTGTAACTCTTTGTGCCATAGAAGCCTCACTGTACAGTGAACTCCTCTCCCAAACCCAGATCCTTGTGTAGGATCTCCATCACCAGCATCTCTAGGAACTAGAATGGTTCAATAGGTCCCAATGGAGAAGACAATGAAAGAAAGAATGAAAGAGCAGAGCTCCCAGCTGGTTTTATTTTGATTTTTAACCAGATAGGTTTGCCTTAGGCTAAGCTGGATGGTAAGGCCAATTTGTTGCCCCTTTTGTCTCTGGTGTGGATCATAGGCTGTCAGCTGAAGAGTCTCACTCTAGAGAGTAGACAGTATTTGACCTGAAGAGCAAATAAAAGTCTTTAGCTCTAGGCTGATTTCAATGATTGCTTATCTCCTTGTAAAACTGTGATTCAGTGAGCAGCTGAGGGGTTAGGAAAAGTATTAAACATGTCACTGATTACAGCCCTTCACTTTAGTGGTGAAGTAGCTGAATCTTATCTTGTTTCATCTTAGCTTATTTCAAGTTAAAACATGAAAATAATGTTTTTTATTTGAAGCTGAAGCAGTGATTTTAGTGCCTGTCCTGAGTCCTGTTGCAGGAATGGAATTACACAGCCACCACCTAGACCATGGTAGGAATGATGTGGATCTTACCTCAATAGGGCTTATCCCTAGCTTCCACTTCAATAAAAGAATCAAGCAGAGTTCCTTTTTCCACTATGTTTAGTAGACAATAGTAATTACAGCTCAAGCTGGGTGCCTCTTAATTGGGGCCCTGCCTGTTGCTTGTTACTGGATTTTATAGTCTCTATAGGTGGCTTCATTTTCTGATTGCACTCCTGCTCATACAATCCTGTTTGCAGCATCTGGGGTCTTCTCTTCTGATTTACTCCCACAGCTTCCAGGCACCCTTTTGTCTGGGTCTTGAGAAATTTCCCTACTTTTGTTACAAAATGTCCTATAGCTAAAGTTGAAATTCTAGTTCATTGTCTAGTGGTTACATTTCCATAGATAAAAACAAGCATCAAATTCATGTGGCCTAAGGTTTAATTTACTGTAGTCACTAGAGCTAAACTCCAGCACAACAGTCTCTCACTGCAGTCCTTGTGGATCTGAGAGATTACAGGGCTGCACTGCACAGTATTTCTGTGCCTTTGGCATTTCAGGAGTCTTTGCTCTGTAGTTTATATTGCTTTCCCTCAGCACATTCTCTTCTGAAAATCTGGGGAATGGCTGGTAATGAATCAGCAGTTGTCTCTGTCACCCAGGAATTGACTTGTGCCCATGAAACCCCACTGAACTAACCTTCAGGCCATGGGTTTTTAATGTTAGAGAGTTCAAAATAATCAAAACTTCAGAATATTGCCTACAGTGCAATGACCCCAGTTATGTCTGGTGAGCTACACCAGGCTTTGTTCTTCCCTTCTGTCCCTATGGCTGGAGTTTGAGTGCCTCATTGGATATTTCTGTTGGAGGCACAACTACTGTTTATAAGCAGAATTCTGGAAGGATGTTCAAGCAAAAATGAACTCATTTTACCTGGCCAAAATTTGGTTGCATACACTTTGATACATTGTGGCTGTACTTCAGTATATCAGAAGCAGCTTTAACTTTTCTTTAGAGTTTTGAAAATGTGTTGTACTGGGCTTCAGCTCAGCGTCTAATAACACAAGGGCTCAGTCAGCCATTGAGTGATTCAGGTGTGCAAAAGCTTACACTCCTACATTTTAACCACAAATGGTTAAAATATAATGGTTAACACATTTTAACTAATGGTTAGGTTCAGGTTAGTTCTGGTTTGTTGACACATACCCCATGAACAGCTCCTGACTGCAGTGGAGTCCTTAGGATAGGACTGATGTTCTACCTTGGTTACCAAACTCACGTTAAAAGCTGAAGCTTCTAATGCACCCAGACAGTTACTCACTTGTAAAAGACAGTTTCAAAAATACAAAGGAAGTTAGATTTTCCTTTAATAAGACTTTATGGGAATTTAATATTTTTGTTTCAAAATTTTTCTGTCTTGTTTTTCTCTTGAGAAAAAATAAGCGACAAATTTTCCTTGTTTTGTTGCAGAGGACTCACAGCAAGGCCTTATATCTTATGCTCCCCTTTTGAGTGGCGTATTTTGTACATATCACAGGCAATTGGATTTCTGAAATCTAACTTTCATTTTGCCAGCTGATCATAGATAAGAGTATTTTCTCAAGTAATTGTGAAATTTCTAATTTATGCTCAAGAATTTTTATTTCTTCACTTGCAATTTCCTGAATTTTGGCAGAATGTCTGGAGACAAAGAAAGCATGCCATGATTTCATAATAAAACATAAGAAAAATTGGAAAAAATTCCCTTTTTGTCAAAAATGTCTCATTTTTTACATTACTGAAAAATGACAACAAGATTTTGATTTCAGCAAAAGATGATTTCTTTCTTTGAGAGGAGGCTGGAGTATTTTACTTCAAAAAAAGTATGTGTTACTTCTGTCACCAAAAAAGAAAATATTTTCCAGTGTAAAGTTTTGTTTTCAACAGGAAAAAAAAATAGAGCTTTTAAAACTAGATCCTAAAACGTCCCTTTATCTTAATGATAAATTGACAAACACTGCTATGGGTTCCATAATGGTTGAGGAAAACTATAATAGGAAAATTGAACTGTATTTTATTTTAGAAATTTTCGTCTGCTGCTCTCTTTTTCGTTTTATTTCTCCCTAATAGACACCATTTATTCTTTCTCATTAATTTTTCTTAGTTTTAATTTCTCTTAGAATTTTTGATGAAGTCTTTTCTTTCATGTTGTTGTAGGGTGTAAAGATAGAGAGTTAGAATATAAAAACTGGAAGCCAGAGTGTTTATAGAGAACAGAACAGCTTAGTGGTTTTGCACTCCCACTTCCTTTTACCTCCTTCCCTTCCAGATTTCCTATGAAGTGCCACAACACCTACCTGGCAACTCTCATAGTATGTGCTACTGCCCCTATTGTTCTCAAGAAATAAAATACAAAGCTGAGAGGCCCAGGTTCTGTGCTGAGCCCCACTTTGCTGTTAGATTATGACTTACAACTGAGGTTTAGAGTTTAAACCAGGTTTCTGTAGTACACTGGAATCTAATATTCCCATCTCAGTTCCATAAATACAATCCATATTGCTCAATACATACAATATACAGGAACTTCTGTTTATGATTAGCAGGATTCTGAAATTTTAATCCTAGACAACTTTTGCATTAAAATTATGGATAGTTTAAGAAAAATGTCACTCAAAATGAATGCTTTTTAGTGGATAATGGTGGATAATGATTTATTCTTGACTTATACCAGATTAAAGTGGAAAAGAATCATACTTGTGTGTGTATGATAGCTAATTATATTTTGTTTGAAAATCTTTTCTGAGCTGTTGTCTTCCTCTCATTTTTCTATTTCTCAGTCTTCCACCTCAGCTTTGGCACTTACTTCCTCATTATTTTACATTGTAAATCGTGGTATTACAGTACCAGTTTGTTGAAACCAGCTACTGCCTGAGTCATGTAGTGAGACCCCATCCCTGCCTGAAATGAATCACATATTTTATCCAAGACAAGTGAATCCTGAAATTGTTCTTGAAGCTGTGTTTCATTAGAATGTAATACAGTGATGCCACTGGGTGGCTCTTTAAGATTCCTTTAGTCATTCTTTGAATTTTTTGAGTGTACTAAGAATATACTCAAATGGAAGGTCTGATAGTCCGTGGCTTTTACTTGATTATTAATTTGATATGTCAGACTATAATAAATGCAGAACCAGAATCTCTACCCAAAATAAGCAGGTTATCTTTGCATTCCTCCTTATTAAATAAAAGACTCAATTTCTCTTGAATATTCTTAAAATAGTAAAATTATATTCCGTGGAAACATTGTGTTTCATTTATACTGAGGTTTTTTTAACAAAGTTGGCTTCATTTGAATTGTGTAGATAATACAACACTTATTAAGATTCTGCTGAAATACTTATCTGCTATTTTCCTCCTGTTACAACTTTTTGGATTTCTGCAAAATCAAAATTCAGGAACTAAAATTATATGCACAGAATTTAAGTATATCAATTTCATCTCTTTCTGTTAAAACTTCCATGAGCATAATTTTAACCTTGGAACTGATGACTTCTTGTGTATTTATTTTCTTTTTTTCCTTCTGTTTTTAACTTAACAGGTGCACTGGATGTAGAAGAAAGGAATCGCCAAATGAAAATGAGCAAGTACAAACAGGTAGCAGGATCAGATTCCAGGCTGGAACAAGATTATCATTCTAAGGCAAGGGAGTTTTGTTTTGAAAAGCAACAAAATATGCTAAACTGAAATATCCAACATCCTATTAGAAAGTAATAGATGAGTGCCAGGTTGTTTCTTCAGTAAAAGTTTCTTGTGTGTCTATAATAAAATTATAGAAATGTGCAGCAAAACTCTTAACACACAGTGTTCTTGATAATTAAAATTTAAGAAGGATAAGTTAAAGCAAATGAAAGAAGCAGTGTAATTGTCTATCAGAATGAACAATAGTGCCATGATTTAAAAACTCAAAGAGAAGGAAAAAAAGATGTTTATTGAGTGACAGATGTCATGAGAGCTATTGAAACTTGTGGCTTTCATATAGTTGAACAGAGAGTTATCTTGATCTATTGAAAATTGAAAGATGCAGTGTTACTTAATTTAATAGTAGCTTTTTAGTGCTTGGAAAAGTGTTTTATACACCAACAAAAGCTTTTACCCCAGCTGTGGCAGATTGCCAAAAATCTGAACATCTATGTAGTACCATAGCCTTAAATATACTATCCAAAATGTCCTGCTATCTGGGACAGGGTCATGTCATATAGAGTGTGTTAATTAAAATAATCAAGATATTATCAATTTAAATTTCTATTATACAAAAATAATTTAGTGTCCTCTAAAAGACTTCATTAATTTAGGTCACATTTTAAGTGGAAAACAGAAGACTTCTGACCTATAAAATCTGGCTGAGGAAAAGATATCTGGTTTAATCTTTTATTTCCTGGTTGTTTTTCCTTGCTCCCAGGATTGGCAAAGCTACTGTAAATCAGACATTTAGTATTTGAATGCAAATAAAAAATCAAGTTTATTAATAATTAATTATTATTATAATTGCTTATTTGTTTTGCAGACAGTGTAGACTAATACACTTCATATAGTTACTTTCGAGAATATACATTTCAGTGTGGGAAAATAGAAGCTCTTTAGCAAAGTCCATTTCCAAATGGAAAGCCCTGTTAATGAAAATAGAATTGACAAAACCTAGACAGTGAAAATGGCTTAAGATACTTTGAAACTCTGTAGATGTGCTGCATGGTTACTTGGGTATTTTGCAAATGTAGTTTTAACTGCACAAGGCATAGGAATGTATATTAACATGTAAGAGGGACTTGGATACTGTTGTGTTTAGCTGTTTCTTTTATTTTGACACTTATGGCAAAGTATTCCTATATTGTTGGCTTTGAAAGGTGTTACCTTTGAGAGATGAACATAATACTGTGAGTGGACCTTATCGTAAGTGTTGTGATTGTATGTACCACAAAAATATGACTTTATGTATTGTATGTATAACCAGACTTAATCTGCTGATTTTCCTGCTCCCTCAATGCTTAATTGCAATTTGAGTCAGAAGTAGGACTGGTGCAGATTAAATTGATTCTCGTGTAAAGGAGTGAGATAGAACATGACTAACTAAGGAAGTATTTACTGCCCTTGTTTCTCCATTTCACCTACACCATATTATTGGGCCTCACTCTTCATCTTTTATCTTTTTAATTAAAAATTTACCTTCAGTATTATTGGAATGTATTAAAAAGGAAAATTATAAATGGAATTATTTTATGGATATGGTGGTTTATTTATTGCACACATCAAACAATGTCTCCAGAAATAAACAGTTAATTTACTCTTCTGCTTAAGTGTAGTTTCAGTACTTGAAAGTGAGTTATTTATTCTATCAACGAACCTGTGGAACTAGACACTGAATATTCACATATATGTAGTAATTCAATATGCATTCTTAAAATTGTGTAGTTTCAAAGCCATGTGAGAACCATAACTCTCGTAAGCCATATGAGAATTCTATCTTCACTTTTTTACTACCACTGCTTCAATTCCCCTTAATTAAATTCCTATATTATCTAGAGACAGAAAACGAGTAAGTGAAATTTATCTACCTGGTTTCTTCAAAACTTCTTTTGCAATCATGAACTGAAACACGTATGTCGAATGCTGACTGAAATGTTCTGTACAGTATACAGTGACTTTGATTTTTTTAGACTTCTCAACTGGCACAAGCAGGCACTCATGAGTGCCATGCCTAAGAAAGATGTCATTAAGCAGGCATTAAGCCACATTCAGGAAAGCCAGCACACAGAATTTTCTTTTACATTTTCTGTTCTGTTTCTTTCTTTAAATAGAAGTCAACAGGTCAACAGCATCTTTATGTCCCTCGTGGTTACTTTAAGTTGAGAAAAAATATCCAATATCTTTCCTTGCTGAGAAGGCAAGAGCTATAAAAGTAGAAGTTCTATTAAATATTTAAATATTAAAATAGGCATCCTGTATTATATCTCTCTAGCTTTGTTCTACCTCTGGAAGTCAGTACTAGAGGCTTTAGAGGAAGGTACATACCCTTCTGTGGTGCATAGTCACACATGAAAAAGTTTGTAGGTAAAGTTTATTTCCAGACCTCAGTGTTCTTAGAAGCTGCTGAAATATGAAATTGATTCTCCCTTACATTTTTTCCTCACGATTGATAAAGATTGTATTTCTATTATTCTTATACATGCCTTATTATTTTTGGAACAATAATTATTCTGCTTCCGTAATATTTTGTATACTTCAGTTTAGCAGGGTGCAAAAGACATTTCCTTAAATAACTTCCTTCAGAAGCTGCTGTAATGTGGTTTCAGGATAGACATACGGAAAGCAAGTAATATATTAACTTTCATATAAATATTTACAGCTAAGCAGATGAGAGAAAAATGTAAGGATTAGGTAAATTAATTTCTGGTATTGGAGCAACTATTTATTTCTGCTTATTGGGTACTAGTAAACTTGTACTAAATAGGATATATACTAAAGTCTGAATTGCAGTGCTGGTAGATGCTGACATACTGGAAAACCTGAATTATGGAAATAAAGAAAAAACGCTCAGTAGCACAAGAGTGTTCCACCAGGGGCAAAATTAGCCATTTATCATACTGTGCCTCTGCAACACCAGCCTGATTTGTGTAATTTCCCTCAAGAATCTTTCTGTGACTGTTTATTGTTTTGCATAAGAACTAAGTTTCCCAGTTCTAAATTGTTAAGCAAGATGTACTGTGAAGAGGGAAGGGCCAAGATGGGAGCTGAGCAAGCCACATGCTGGACTCACATAGTTCACATTTTGTAGAACTGGCTTTTGGAGTCACTTCCCAAACTACCTCATCAAACCTCTCTGAACCTCTCTGCCTTGCTTCCTGCTTCATCCTCCCACCATTCTGGCAAAAAAAATTGGTAGTGCTATGTTTGGTGAGCAGCATCTTCCCCTGGCCATTCCCACCTGTGCTCAGATACAGGAATTCCTGCTGGCAAATTTAGGATGAAGGGTGTGAGAAATCCTGTCATTCCTCTCTCCTTTCCCCATGACTTGAACAAGCATAGTGGATCAGCTGAGGAGAGTTTAAAAACTTTGTTACTATTGAGAAAAAAAGAGAGAAAATAGTTCTGGTGTAAAGAACCCTAGAATTAGGGTTTGCAATTCCTGTGAAATCAGTATATAATCAGAGAGAATTCCATTAACCCTGGGTAATGTTAGCCACTATAGAGAAGTCTGATCACTGATGTCAAACTAAAGGGAGCTGGATTTATGTAGGAGTAGCAACAATGAAAAAACTGTGGCTTTCTTTAGGAACAAAGGTAAAACAGAGATTGGCAGCTAGCTGACACACATTTAAACCTCCAAGTATCTTGAGGCTCATTTTATTTGTTTTATTAGGAAAAAATAATGACCTACAAAAAGGCAGAGAAATGCAGTTACATAATATAGCAATTAGTAATAGTCAGTAATGTGGTTATTAGCAATAAAGCTTGTTAGAGCAACAAGGAATAAAGTTGGGATAAAAGAGGTAAAAGAGCAGATAAAAACTGATTTTTTTGCTGAACAAGCTTGTTTAGCCAAATGTATCAAATACAGAATAATACAGAACATCAAAGAGGATTTCCTAACTCCACCTTTAATGATTCATATAAGACTGAAACTATCTGCATCATCAGGTGTATGTAAAGCTGCAGTTCCAGATAAGCAATAACCACAATTCAAGTTTTAGATACAACCACAATTCTCTGTGTTTGGTCTAGGAGAATAGTACTATAAGGCATACTAGCATGCTACTTCGTGATCTTCTAGCCTGGTAACAAGACCAAGACAAATTAAACTGTGGAAAAGAAGAGTCAAGCATGTGTTTAGCTTTTTGACTAGTGTAGATGCAGCTGAAATGCTCGTGGAGCATGCAGACACAGAACAGCTGCAGTTCTTCAGAATGAGAAACTTTGATTCAGCAGTGAATCAAGTACAACCTTTTGGGATTTCTGTGTGAGAGAATGTGAAAAAGGTAAGATCTGGAGGTGGAAGAGGCTGAATTTGAATGCCTCAGTAGTAGATCTTAATTGTAAGGTCTTGTAAAGTGCAAAAGTGCTGCCAAGAGCTGCCTTTTCCCTCTCAAACCTGCAGTAAGTAGTTGTGCCATGGGTACAGCTGCATGTGGAATCCTTTGACCTTTGGTGTCAATTGAAAGATTTCATTTAATGGTGTTTTGGGAATCCCTTTGTCTCCTCCTTAGAAGTCAAACAGCAGTACACAGAGCAGCAAAGAGTGCTAGCAGAAGGACTTGCCCCCTTTCTTATTGAAACCCTTGTGGAGAAGGGAGTTAAACATTCAGCTAAAGGGATGTTGGGAACATTGATATTTTGCTGCATATAAGCTGTATTTTATTTATATTGATTTTATATTGACAACTGTTTTAGAGTTCTTGGAGGATCATGAGATGCCCAGTAAAAATTTGATAATTTATGATAATTATGAATATATTTCTTTGATCTATAATTTTTCCTACAACTGATGCTGTTAAGGATGTAATATTCAAAATACAAAATGGAGGCTATTTAGATATCCATATGCCCTCAAAACAGTTCATAAATTGTTTTGTATATACTCCTTTTTAACACACCAGTTTAAATTTTAAAATTTTAAATATCTGGATAAAACTTGGAGAAAAAATAATTCAAATGGAGCTGTGCTGGAGAATAATTAAGAAAGCAAAGACTAACACAGATAAGACCACACACAAATATTCAGTGGAACAAATTTCTGCAGAATGCCCATACAGCTAAGGGCCTAGCCAGGAGAAGTTGACAGGCTTACAAATGGGAAGAGCACTGTGTAGTTCCCTGCATCTTCCCATGGCCCACCTCCTCACCAGTCTTCGGAAAATAAACCAAACACCAATCAGACCGACTAAGAATTTCCCTGGTGAGGAAACATTTTCCTTATTGCCTGTTCCATGGCTTTTGTGCTTTCCTATGGACTAATGAGTATTGTACTTCAGGCCAGAAACTTGGTAGCTCAACCAGCTGGCGTGGAAGGACAGGTCCTGTCACTGCCAACAGCCTGTGAGTGCCCAGGTCATCTAATCAGTCACTCGTGTGTGTGATATGTTAGGAATTTTGCTGGTCAGTGGCAGAGAGTCTCTCTGGCCCATAGTGCTGGTAGCATTTATATTTTCAATCAAGTATTTAATTGTATTCTTAATACAAAAAAATTTTTGGAATAAATTGCTGAAATGGAAGTTCTGGTTCCTATAAGTACCAGAGTACTTAGAGTTCAGTTATAAGACTTAAAAATATATCTAGATGAAATAAATTCAGAATTCTAGAATTGAACTCTACATACATGATAATCTAGAAAATACCTCTTCTTTAATTTCTATTTTTATCAAAATGTATTTTGCTCATGTGTTAGAATTCATTTAGTGACTTTGAATATAGATGTGGGTTGCTGTGATCTCTAGTATTTTCGTCTTCAGTAAAAGATATGCAAACTCTTAGAAAATATTTCTGTTGCTGTCATTTTTCTTTTCCATTAAATTCAAGCACTCTTTTAATTTATTTTGGCTTTGATGATTTTGTAATTTATTTCTTTTAATCTTGAGTATCCATGTCTCTACAAGAAATTTAGGATATTTTTAAACGTAATACTGTGCTAAAAAAAATTACTCCAATCACATGTGATGATTGTGGCTGAAATTTAAACATCTGAAAGGAGACTGATGCTGGCCGTCTTTAGCTGTCCACAGGTACTTCCTGTTGTCACATTTTCTTAGATTTTGTGTAAGCTTCTATTGGTAATCATGTTTAGAAAGAAGAGGTCAAATACATTATAGAATGCTATTAAAGTACCTTATAATTTTACAATGAATTTCAAAGTAAAAAAAAATAAAACCATCATTCTATTTTGGCTCTGAATTTTCATTAGTTATAGGAGTTTACTAGGAAAAAAGTGGCTCTTCAAATGCAGAGAATTGGGTTTCCATCAAAGAAGCACAAATTCTAAGTGTAACATAGTCTTGTGTTTTATAGCAATGGGTTAAATATTCTTTTGCAAAGAGAAGGTATTTTCAAGAAAAAAATTGTTTTAGCAAGCACATATATATCTAATATACAGCAAAATTTAGATCAAAAGCTTTCTGTTAAAGCCAGGTTCAATTGAGCATTGTAACCATTTCATTAATAATCACATTTTAAACTCACCTGGGTGGTGTTTTGATCAGCTTCCATCCAGAGTAATCACTGCAATCTATCTTAAATCGTTTTATCCTTTTTATAATAGAATATATTTTCCTTTCTGAACAGCTTTGTATAGACAAGTGAATTGCTAAACTGTTAGTCTTTTTGGTTCAGAGCGGCTGTCTTTTCATAGTAAACTCAATTATTTCTGTGTACAGTTTTTATCTGAATTTAAGCTGTAAAATTCCAAGATGCTATTGAAGTAAGTGGCAATTAGTGTGCAAAACACTGTGACTATGCTTGAATTAATAATTTCAGTTGTTCTGAAACTGATGTTATGCTGATAAGTGAGAAAATCTACAGAAAAAAAGAAAAAAATAATTGGGAAATATGTAATAAATATCTGGGTGGCGAGGTGTGACATTCAAAAATAGAGAACATATGAAGTTAATTGAATTGCTGCAACCGTCAGGGAACTCTAAGAAATGCGAATAATAATCTGTGATAACACCATTTTCTGCTACTTAATTCTGTGCCATGCAAATATGTACAAAAAAGTCATTATTCACATTTGAAATACATGTCTAGAGCAGTGGCTCCATGATGGAAACAGCTTTGCTAGATCAATTTGCTAGACTACTGACCTTGAAAAATCAAGGAAAGTGTTGCACACACTTAAAAAGGACAGACCTGAAATCTCAGTGCAGGGCTGGCACGGAGCCTGCTTAAATGTGTAGGATCCAACATGAGCCATAGAATCAAAGAATGGCCTGACTTGGAAAGGACCTTAAAGATCATCTGCTTCCTATCCCCCTGCTTTGGCCAGGGACACCTTCCACTAGACCAGGCTGCTCAAATCTCCATCCAGCCATGTCTTGACCACTTCCATGGGGCATCCACAGTTTCTCCGAGCAACCTGTTCCAGTGTCTCACCACCCTCACAGTAAAGAATTTTTTCCTAATATCATATCTATTCTTTCAGTTTAAAGCCATTACCCCTCGTTCTATCACTACAGGCTCTTGTAGAAAAATCCTCCTCTGGCTTTTTTTACTGGAGGCTTCACTAAGGTCTCTCTGGAGCCTTCTGTTCTCCAAGTTGAAGAAGCAGGACCTTTGTCTGCTTCACAGAGGGTGGCCCAGAAGGGACAGAGCACTGTCAGATTTGGAGGCAGGAATGCTGGCTGCCCCCTCACCTCACAGCCCTCCTGCCCTGCCCAGCTCCAGGAGGTGCTCCTGGGACAGCCCCTGGAGAGCTGCTCTCTCTGGTTTAGCTGAGCACACCTCAGAGGGAGGCTTTGCCCAGAGTTTACTGTTGTCATTTGTGACTCTGGCTGTAATAATGTTTTAGTGGTGTGGATGTTTTCTTCACATCTGGGAGCGCTCCTCTTTGTTAAATTAGTTGATTTTCTTTGATAGCAACCCCAAAATTATCAATGAAAATTTAACCAGCTTAGCAACTATTTTCCAAACGAAAGGTTTGTGGTTTCGAGGAATTTTTGCCTGCTGTTACACAGGAAAGAATGCTATGTGTGTCTATCAGATTTTTCTGTGGATTTTTGATTCTTATTTTATTAAGTACCTTAACTACCTAAACCCTTACAGTTATTTTTCATGAATATAACTGTGGCTTCAAGCATCTGTACTGCAAGTAGTTCATATGAAGGATTTAGGGAGATGTAGCCCACAGCCATTGTTCTGAAAAAAGTGGTTCTGCACAATGGAGCTAATCAAAGTAGGGTCAGGACCTTGGAGTCTCAGCATAGGGAGGTTTTTGTAAAGCCTCCATGCCTTCAGCAACACTCATGGTGAGAATGTTACTAAGACATTAAATTACCTCTGTGTCCTTTCTAACCTGTGGTATTTTTTACAGTTGTTTCTGGGAACTAAAGGCTTTGCTTACAAGAACTAGTATTGTTTAGTGCTAGGAAACAGAATATTTTCTTTAGTAATTTATCAGGAGTAGTATTATCCTCCTTCTTCAGATGGAAATCATTGTTTTACCAGAGATTTCACTGACAGTCTGGAGTCAGTGAATAATTGCAGGAAATAACACAATTTTGTCTGAGGTTCTGCTTGTTCTATCACAGTAAAATTATTCTGATATATCTTTTTTCTTCAAACTGTGTAAAATCCTTGAAGGATGTTACATTTGTTGCATCATATGGAGCATCTTAGATACATTAATTTCAGAGAACCAGGATGCATAATTCTGTTTCTGCTCTGACATATGCCATCATGTAAAAAACAATTCTGGTGATTTGCACAGTGCTGCAGTTTAATCCAAAATTACTAGCTAATTAATAATATCTGAACTTTAATTAGCATATGATTTTCTATTAAAAAAATTCAAAACACTGGGACATAGTGTTCTGTAAGTAAGGGACAATAACTTAAATTCACTTCTGGCTAACAGGCTGACTCTCCATTTCAAGGATTGTAAAGAAGCAGATTGGGTAATATTTAGGAGGCAGTTTAAAATGTTTCACATAATTTTGGGATATATTATGCTAATACTATGCTGAGGAAACATTTGTAAAATGAAAATAACTTTGAGATCTGAAGTTATTCTAAGAATTCATAGGCATTAAAGATCTTCAAAAATGTTTAGAGAAGTTTTGATCTCAGAATAGTTCCAATGTAAGTACCTGTCTTACGAAATGAACTGAATCCCTCATGCGGTTTCAATTGATATTTTTTAATTGTTTCTTTTCTGCAAATGTTACGTATTATTGCCCTACTGTTTAAGTGGTTTCTGTGGTGAAGATGAAATTGTAAATAATATTAATAGATGTTGCATGTTTTCAGTAACAGTGAACTCAGATTAACCTTACAAGCAATCAGTGGTAAATTACAGTATTTAAAATGAGATATGGGAGACATAAGTAGTAAATGTTTTCTAATTACTCCCTCAAGGAAAATGACTGAGAGAAAATGAGAGTCCAGTTTTTCTGATCTTTAGGAGGAGTTTGCTTGCTCAGGATCTCCCTGCAGCCTTTTTTTTTTGCTAGTTGCAATAAAACAAGAGTAAAGCTGCTGAAGAACTATGTATTAGGCAAAATAATGTTTTCTAAGCAGTTTACCTTGTTTATGGATTGATAAGGAAATGATAGTTTCTATACCTTGCAGATTTGTTTCTCCTTTAGCTTGACATGAATCAGCAGAAAATTTTCAGGAAAGTTATCAGCTGAGCTATTATTTTCTTCTTGTGCAGGGATTTTCCAAGATGTAGCCTAATAATCAGTGAAAACAAAAAATTAAGAAAAAAGATTATGTGACATCCCCTCAAATCATGCTTGATTTTGCAGGCTATCCTCTGATATCTATGGATTTAAGGACTTGGAAAGTGGAATTATAGATGTATAAAGATATATTTATACCCTGCTCTTGAACAATTGTGGCCTTAGGCACTTCTGCTTGCAGGAATAAGCGCTCACCAGATGGCCATGTGTCAATCCAGCTGTTCTCTTCAGCATGAATTCTTTTGAAGGTGCTGTGTCCCAGGACAAATTTGGTGAAAGGCATATTAAATGTTACATAATAAAGGTAGGATTAAGGGGCAGTTTGTATTTCTGTTCTTAAGCTATCAGGTATGCTGAAATACTTAACAGGCTTTTGGGTTGAAATAAAGTGCAATGAAACAGAAATTCTGTGATAAGTAAAGATGGTTGCCTTGCCATCATTTTATTTTGTTAGTATTAGTTTTCATGAGACCAAAGGACTGAAATCAAATTAGGGAAATGAAGTTTAAAATCCAGGTTGATGTATTAAAAAATGCATAAACTGCATACTATTTGATTTCCTAGCTTGCATTTGCAATGTAACACCTCAAAGAAGCCCAAATTAGGTAGAACAATCACAGACAAAAGAGATTTTTTAAAACAGAAATTCTGCCTTGTTACTCTCTTTAAAAAGTAAGCTATTGACTGGATGCCAGGACTATATCAAGTGCAAAAGATTTTGAGTGCAGTGGTGGCAGAAATGGCATGTGAACCACTCGAGGAATGGAAACAAATACAGGAAGCATGCTTTGACTCTGTTTATCCAATGTGAGTAGGATGTACTAGTGTTAGAAAACCAATAAGGAGCAGAAAAAGCAGAGTTATCACTCAAACTGGACCCATTGAGCAAGTGTAGGCTCACCAGGCTGTCCTACAAACATGCTGAAGTTCACCAGGAGATAAAGTACTGGAGGTACTGTTAAATGTAATTGCACAGTAAATTGGGAAGTCCCTGGATACCTGTATTTTGCAATTGCTCTGACTTGAGCAGCCCAGACTTTTTACAGCGAACTGTGTCCATAATGATGCATCTTCAGGAGACTTGACATGGTGCTGTGGATTGCTAAAGGATTGCTGGTGTCTATTTTAAATAAATTTTCTTCCTTCTGTGTAAGACAGAATAGTTAATGTGTGGCAGTCAAAAAGATCCTGGGAAGTGTGAGAAGATGTACATTAGAGTTTATTACCTGCCATGACATAGCCAGACTGTGGACCCATTTCTCTAAAGTGAAACTTGGTGACTGAGTTTGCCCTGTTTTAAATAGCAGTTAAAATTCTGGTGGAGATCAGCAGTATGAAAGGGAAATTGGATAGTAAATGTTTCGAAGAAATCACTGGAAGAGCTTTGTTTTATTTTCTATTTTGTATACTTTCCTGAATTCCTTTCACATTGGAAAAGGGGGACTGATTGTTGGATATCCTTCTACCCTTAATTATGATTGCAGGGTTCTTCTTTTGAAGCTCTTATTTATTCACCTTCATATTATGTAGATTCATGTTTCTTCAAGATCCTGGCTTTTTTTCCAAAACTGTTGGGAATATTCTGGTTAGAGAAATGCATTCTGTGGTTCACTTATAACTTGATACAAGGCATCAGCTCTTGTAACAAGATGGTAACAAGATGAAGTTCATCCGCAGGACACATAAAATTTTCTATTCCTTCCAGTTATTATAGTCAATTTTAGCTGTTTCACCCCAGCCATGTGCTGTACCTGGGTCTCTCTTTTGCCTCAATTAATCTGTCAGAATCAACTTTATTATTCCAGCTGTCAAAACTCCTCCTAAACATATCAGCTGCCTTGATAAATAATAGAAAGCTGTTACCTTCACTTTTAAAGATGATGTCAGGTTACCTAGTAGATGAGGCATATCACCAGAGGGGTCCCTGGTGTTGCTGTGGTGTCATGTCCCAGAGTCCTGTTTCAATTATGTTTATGATTTGATGTAGAAGCTCTCTCTATGTGTAATGATTTAAACGTAGCTTTTGATGAGATATTAGGAGACACCTGCTTGGCCATCATAAACCCTATATTTTCACTCTAATATATGACACATCTTAGATTGCCTTTTAAGAACTTTTTGTGGTGATGCTTATAATTATTCCTCTCCTGATTTATTTGTCTTTTACTTTATCTTAAATAACAATTTTTCATCTACTGTGTTTTTCAAAGAAGAGATGGGATTTTAAACAATGTCTTTGTGTTTTTGAACAGTCTGGAATAATGTGGTAACTTTAGATATTCCAGCAGAAATTTTGCAGTTCTCTCTCATTTCAAAATTTTTAAAATTTGGTCCTGACTTAAAATAAGATTAAATAATAACATTTAGTTCCCTAGACTACATAAAAGTATCTTTATGAATTAATTCTGCATCAATAACAGCTTGATTTCAGAACAGGTATTAGTACATTGAAATTAGAGGTTGCCTTTGTATTCCAAAAGTCATATCGTATGAAAAAACCCATCAGAGAAAAAGCTACTTGGTGTTTGAAAATTACTGCAGGAACATATTTTTTTGTAGGAAGACAAACTTGTTGACAAGCTAATTTTCAAGCTCACTTAAAGACACAAATACTTAAGAGCTGCCTTACAGCTTCCTACTTTACCAAATATTTGCAGGGTCTGTAAGTTCTCTTGAAGTAATGCCAGAATATTTTCTAGTGCTCTCCTGTATTTATATAATATCGTGCACTTTGAGAGTTCTTTAAAAAATTACACCATATGCCAACATATGTGAAGCCAATGATTGTTTGTCTTTTGATTTGGCTTGCCTCTGGACTACTTCTGTCTAGATTTCCAGTTGTCCCTAGGCACTGATACACTGGTGACTTCTGTATTACTTCTGCCCTTGCAGTTTCAACTTCAGCTCCTGGATCATCCTGACCCATAGGATGACAAAGTAATTTGGGTTGGAGAGGACCTCAGAAGCTGTCTAGTCCAACCCTTAGCAGGAGTCCAAAGCAAAATCAGCATGACATTAATACAGGTTCCTCAGGGCTTTAGCTGGTCAGGTCTTGAAAATATTCAAGGATGAATACTGCACAACTTCTCTGGGTAACTTGATCCATTACTTCACTGTGCCTATGGTAAAAATGTGCCTACTTATACCAGTCAGAGCTGCTGTGAATTGCTTGGCTCTGTCTTTTCCACCTTCTCCCCTGTATGATCTGATAATGATCTGATAAACTGCTGTTAGGTACTCCCATAGCCATCACTGCTCCAGTCAGAAGGAGCCCAGCTCCCCCAGCCAGCTTGGCGGCCTTCCAATAAACTTAATGTAGTTTATCCATGTCAGTGTTTCACTTTGGGTCTCAAAACTGCTTACAATATTCTAGATGCAGGCTAATGACTGCTGAATAGAGGGGAATAATCTCTCCTCTTGTTCTGTTTGTGCTCAAGTACAACCAAGGCTGCCCTTCTTTCCTGCCAGGGCCCACTGCTGACTTGATCTTTTTCATTGCTGTTTTCCTTCCCTAATTTAGCAGTAGGATGCTATTTGCAGCATTGCTTAGCTCCATAGTGAAATTAGGTTTTAGGAACTTGTTTGTAAGAGTGCATATGTGAGTACTGATTAGTGAAATTGATAAATAGATGACACCACACTACAAAGGGAAGGATGTGAAAACTTTTGAAGAAAGTTTTTTTCACAGGTTCAATAGAAATATGAATTTTCCTTTTTATTGATGTTTTAATTGGTGGTCTAAATTTATTGGAAATTTGGATGGTTTAGAAGGTGGGTTTTGCAAATCATATTACAGTCAGTTCTTTTTATTCAGGGTAGAAGTGGATTGGAATGTTTTGAATACTGAGGAAAAAAACTGTTGCATAAGGAATGGGAGTGATGGATGAATGTATAGAGAACCACTGTACATCCAGCTAGATTTACTGGTCCAAGCACTGTACTGCTCAGAAGTAACAACACTGTAGCTCTCTTCTTTATGTTAGGGCAAGGCAAGAATGCCAGTAGAAGTGCACAGGGCCAGGCTCAGGAGATCAAAGGGTGCTGAATACAAAGCAAAAACTGGCTGAAGGGAGAGCAGTTGGAACAATGCCAATGTGACTCTTCAGAAGAAAATTATAGGGTTAAAAAAGTAGGATCCAAGAATTAGAAATAAAAAAGAGGAAGATCGGATAGGATCCAGGACTACAAAGCAGAAGACAGGATCAGCAGCCAAGAATGAGTCTAAGGTAGACTGGCTGCAGCTTCATATTGAGAAGCCCAAGGCAGCTGTGGATCTCATTATATACCTAACATCTAATACAAGAGCAGTGCAATAATTAATCTCCTGAGGGACAGCTGTGTGCCATGTGATAGCTAAAGCAGAACTGGCAAAGGCAGACCTGGCTGGCTGTACTTCAGTTGTCTTGATGGATCTTGACAGAAGTGAAATGTAAACACATTATTGAGCTGGCTATGTATAAATTACATAAAAGGGCAGATTAATCTTAGCCTTCATCTTGAGTTTGTGTGTATGCAAGCTAAAGATAAACATATATTGTATGTACTCATTTGTATGTGGTATTTTGTAAAAATGTCTGAATTTTTTGCTTTATATAAATCAAATGTTATTGTTGTAATTATTAGTAAGTATTTGGCTTTATTTTTAATGGCAGACTTCATTAGGCAGCCATGAACAAAAGTTTTAGAAAGAATCAAACAATCCAGTAACATTCATTCAAATCACATGTGGTAATAACTAAAATTCACAATGCCTTTAGAGGTTGTGAATTCACACCAAGAGGTATAGAACATTTCAAATTGCTGTGCTCTGGCTGCTTGAGAGCTTTTGTTAGTGAGTCAAAGAGCTATTGAAATAGTCCAGAATGGTTCTTTAATCTTCTGGTAGTAGCACAATAGACAGTTGTCTGAAACATCTTCCCAACATTTAGATCCCTAAAAACTTTGACGAGATTTGTATATCCCTATGTAAATGCTAGCAAATAAAGCCCGATGAGTAGACTATAAAAAAGAGAAAAGATAATAAAATAGAAAGACATTTAGAAATCACTGACAATGTCAATTGCCTGAACAACTGGATGACTGTATAGTCCAGGATGGAAGACTGGTAACAACAGAGTAAAGCAACATGAAACACTTTAAGCTCCCTTTGAACTAGAAGTTCCAAACCAGTTTCTTTGCAGAAATAAGAGCATCAGTGTCAGATGAGTTGCAGCTCTATGTGTCCTGTCAGCCAATTACTGGTAGTTCCCAAAGAGGTCAAAATGTTTGCAGAGGTTGTTATATTAGGAAGCAGAGCAGGTATTTGTTTTTTAGCTTTAATAATCATGAAATTGTCACTAAAGGACAGTAGTCTCTTGAAGTTAAAAGGCATAGGCACTAACACCTAACTGTCCTTTTGTTAGGCTCTCCAGCTGATTATTCTACTAACACAGATAAAAATGCTTTTACAAACTTTGGAATACTTGTTTGATAGAATCTGTAATAATGAAATTATTCTCATTATTCAACACTGCAAAATAGGACAAAACCATCTTACTATTAAAATTACAAGAGCAAATTTTAATCAATCCCTCTGTTTGCAGCAGACTTCCCATTTTTGAAACAGCTTGAAGAGGCTGGGTTGACTGCTTAGTGGGTCATAAAGTCCAGAATGCTGCCTTTATTGTATGAGTCTTTATTGGGGTGGAAATGAGAATTTAACCATATTCCAACAAAAGAGGCCTGTATTTCCAGCCTGGGGAAAGTCAGGAGATAATTTTCCTTCTGACATGACTGGTATTTAAAGAAGAAAAAAGAAGAATCTGAAAGACAGCTTTTAGCTAATTTTTTTAGTGTGCAGGTACATTTCACCACACCCCGACCACCTAACTGTTCAACTCAGGAGAGGTGTGATGCTCTTTACTGTCCTTGTACTCATATTTTCTGCTGAGGGATATTGGAGCACACAGGATAGTTGCTGGAGCTGATGATTGAAATCAGTGGCCACGCTGATCCAGCCATGGGGGCTGCAGTTCCCTGTCAGTGTGCAGTCAGATGGTGCAAATCCTACAGCACAGGACACAGGGACAGCACTGGAGAGGGATGGGAAATGGTGTCCGTTTTTCAGATATAATGGGGGGATAGCACTTGGCTAAAAATTACTTTTTCAGTCCAATAGTTGATCTTGTCATACAGTGGGTGACATTTAGAAAAAAAGAAAGCGAAATTTAGAGGAAGAAAGGAAGGAAGTATGTGAAATATATGAAGATGTGATGCCTTGGGGCAACTTTAACCACACAAAAACTGAAAAAGCAATAGCACAAAACTGAAGAAATGGTTGCATTTCACAGTTGGAGTATATGACATGGAAGAACCAAATACTTTTTAAAAAATCAATATTTGCACAATGGAAGGGCCATTTTACTCTTGAGGCAGTCAGCAAAGGAGCACTTCAAAAGCTGCCTTGTATAGAACCGTAATTTAAGAACAAATGCAAAGGTAAAGTGCCAGCATGGCTTCTGTCACACAAGCAATGTGGTTCCTTCAGTCTTCTGTGCTGGAGTTACGGAAACGCTAACGAGTAATACCCTACTGTAATCCATTTCCTAAACAAAATTAAGTTTAATAAGGTTAAAAGTACACCTCAGCAGCAGAATAAAGGGTAATTGGGAGCAGTTAATGAGTGAATATGAGGTATCTGAACTTTGTCCAGCAAGAAAGACAATTTAATTTGATTTACTAGACGTTTCCTTGGTAGGCAGCTAGCAGATGCTGAGACTGTAGCTCAGACAAGGTATAAACAAAACCTTTAAAAAATACTGTATATTAAGACATTCAGATTTAATGAAGTGATCAATTAATTTTCCCAGTTTTAATCTTAAAACATCCTGAAGCTGTAACAGTCAAATAATATTTCAGTGACATCTGTCCCAACAAAAAGCATTTAATGGGAAACACCTTTATGTACAACTGAGAAAAAAGAGACACAATAATGATTTGATGGTCTTTTTTCACATCATGTTTCTAAAATTATTTACTTTTAAGTTGCTTTTCTTGCCAAAACAATTCTCAGTCTTCACTATATATCACTCGATTATTACTATTGCATTGGCTAAAAAAATCCCCAAACCAACACAATAAGGGCTTTTTTATTTATGGAAATATCTGATTTGTTATATACAGCACATTGCTATGCAATAGTTTAAAAACTGACATTCTCTAGGTATGGAAATGAAACAGAAAATCAAAACCACATGTTTTTGACACTTTGTGTACTGCTGAATGACTCTAGAATAATTTTGTGCAATGCTGATTCTGTTTGCCATTTCATGTTTAGTTTAGAAGGGCTCATTTCCATGGACTGCTGGGCAAGCTCAGTGTAGGATCTGCAGGCTGAGGCCTGTTCTTCTATGAGTTACCACACCTAATTATCTATCCCCCAGCTGCAATAGGAATAACAATTCTATCAATGATTTACATGTGATGCTGTGGCCCATCTTTCTTTCCCAAAGCAGAGCCAGGTCGGCTCTGCCACGCCAGCGGTGCACCCAGCGCCGCGGGCAGCAGGACCCCTGCTCACACAGGCATTCATGTCTTGGCTGTCCCTCAGCTTGGTGGGAGCCAGTGGCAGCATGGCCATGGCAGCACGGGGTTTGGCACAGCAGTGGCATCTGCCTGGGGGCTCAGATGGTGCTGAAGGCCTGAGGGTAGCTCTGCGCTGCCTTTTCCATAGTGTGTGGTGGGAGCCCAGTACACCCGGCTGTACTTTCCTTGGTAGCTTTAGGCTAAATCACCAGGAACCACATTCATAACTTTGTCTTAAATGAAGAATCATCCTAGGGAAGGTTAGGTGGGGAGTTAGGACTCAATATATACACATTTCTCCAGGCATAATTATTTTTTATTTCTCTAAAAGGGCTAAGTAGTTGCTCTGTTAAAAGGATTTGCTGAAAAGGACACTCCTTTTATTCTGGTATAATGTCCCATTATCTCTGATGATCAGGACAGCTGTTTAATCATTGCTTTTACATTCCCAATTGAATATATAAGTAATAATATGCATTGTCTTCTTCATCAAGCAAAAACATTGATGGCATCAATAAAACCAGTCCTTAAATATTAAAACTTTTGAACGTTATAATCACAGAGGTACTATGAATTTATGGGTGGTTGAGTTCACTTTCACACTTAAAGGCTGGGAGGGACTTGAGTGGTTGTTGATGAACACAAGTATGGTAAATTAGTACAGATCAGGAAGAATGATAAAGATTGGTGTAGAATGTGCAACCATTTTTGTAAGTGTGGAGTTATGGCTATGATTGGTCACTCTCTGCAGCAGATGTACATTCTAACTTACATGAGCATTTTTTCTTGTTCATTTCCCTGTCTTAAAACGAGCAAAATAACTTACTATTTCTAAGGGTAAAAGTAATTTCTGAGGAAAGGAACTGAAATACTATTTTGAAATCCTATTTAGATACATCTGAAATCCTATTTAGATACTGCACAGTCTTTCAGAATATCTCCCAGCGTAACATTCCTTGTAAGAGAACAGAAACAAGTGATCCGTGTAGTTCATGAAAGACAGTTCTAAAAATGTAAAAAAGGGACCAATTTAATGGCTGAACCTGGACAGCCTTCTCTTCTGCGGTACTACACAGGTCTGCCATTTTACACTATGAATTATTTTCTCCATGTGGCTGAGTACAATGTTGCTATCTCCAAGAGTTCAACAAGCCACTGATGTGTTAGGTATTTTTTCCCATTGTTTACTTTCAGTCCTGTCTGTGCTGCTCTTCATATTTTTCTGTACTGTCTTATTTCCAAACAATCACCTCGTGATCATTGACAATTCATCTTGAAGTACTATTTTCCTGAAAAGATTACCAGTAGCAGCCCATCAGATTTCTCTATACACAGAAATGCCTGTATATGAAGAGAAGGGAAAATATCTTTCTGCTATTTATTATATTTGCATATAGTGCCATGCAGAGTGGCACAGATTTAACATTAATTTAGCGTGAATGTGCAACAAAAACAAATATCCTTTGTGTTTTGTTCAGATCTAACCTGAATACTGCTGCATGATACTGTCTATGTTGTATGGGCTTACTGCTGATCACCAGTCACCTGCCAGCTCCATGTTTGATATTACTGTTAACAAGCTCAAATACCTTTGTAATCTTTTAGTCTCTGAGGCACATGTACATTTTCCCTACAAATCACCTCTAGTCTAGTCCCATCCTTTCAGGCTTCCCAGCCCAGCAGTTCAGCAAGATGCGGGTTTGTTTGCACGGCTGCAACATCGCTCTGTCTTTTGATTTGATAATCTTATCTATCTATTTACTTGGGGGAAAAAAAATTAACATTTGTCAGTTAGAAGTTCTTGTAAACAGGCTAGCCCCCAAAAGAGACTTGCACTTTATAGATAGCATGCAGCACATTCTGTCTCCTGTTTAATCTTTCATGAGCTCAGTAATCATAGGCAAGTCACTGATCACTCTGCTTTCCCTTCTACACTGGTGAAACAGTTGTGGTAAGAATATTCTATGAGGGTTTAGATGTCTTTTCTAAGCTTTGTGAAACTTTTGGAGATGCTGGAAATTTTGTACAAGTTGAAACTGAGGAGCTAACTTGACCGGGATAGCAAAGCAGAATAAAATTAATAGAAACCAAGACCTAACTTCTGTTCTGTATCAGGGAAAAGCTTCATTTTAAAAGTTCAGGCAGCGTGGTGACAAAGGCAGTTTAGATAGCAGGAGGGACCAGGTCCATAGCTGATCTGTGGCAGCAAGTCACAACAAGACCATATCTTTGTCCCTTTCCTCTTGCAGTATCGGTCAGGGCGGGATCCCCATCGAGGCTCGGACAACGTTTCCAACAAGTCTTCGGACAGCGACGTCAGCGACGTCTCGGCCGTGTCGCGCACCAGCAGTGCTTCCCGCTTCAGCAGCACGAGCTACATGTCTGTCCAGTCAGAGCGCCCGCGGGGAAACAAGAAAATAAGGTGAGCACCATCAGCTACAGTGTCAGCCAGAGCTGTGTAATTTTAGTAATGGAACACTTACACAAATCAGTATTTGTATTTGACACCAGCATTTTGCCTGGAATGACATTTGCAGGGATTTTGCAAAATACTGGCTTAAATGTATTTTTTATCTAATGCTTCTTGAAGTCCTCATGGAATTTGTTTTTAGCCAAGTTTTGTTGTCTTGGATTATCTAACCATACACTGAAATAACAAACACATGCTGTCAGCAAGCATTAGACATGCTTTCTGAAAACCATTTTGTAAAATATACTTAATATGGCTGAAAAGACAGTTTAACTTGAAAATTTGTGCCAGCAGAGGCATCTTATTTTTCTTTTAAATAGAATGCTGAACTTTTATAGATGTATTATTTAATACTTACACAGAACAATTCAATTTATTTAATACTTACACTAGTCCAATTTAACTGTAGGTGTGCAATCATTGAGCTGCTCTTCAACAAGATATACATTGTGTATCTGTGACCAAAACACAGCATTTTCTTTGCCTGCACCCTGTGTGCACTCAGAGGTGCACAAATGAAAGATAATTTTTCTAGGTGTAACCCAGCTCCATCACCTATAGTAATTCTCAGAAAATTGTCTTCTTAGAAGAAAGCATTTGCAAAAGTTAAGCATCTGCTCATATGAGCATTGTTAGGACCACATTGTTTCTGTTCTACATTTCTGTCCAAATGTGAGGTATTGCCGTGCAAGTTTTATTTGAAAAGGGACTTACTAAGAAAATGTTCCAAGGCTCTCTAGCATAGGCTGGACTCCTAGCCAGCATGACTTACCTTATGTCTGCTTCTATCCTTTAGTTTTTATTTCATTTCTTTTGCATTTCCTTTTTTCATGCATGCTCTTCTCCTAACTTTAATTTCTTTTCTTTTTTCTTTTTTGCATGCCTTTTTCAATTTTTGTTGACTTCAGAAGGACAAGGGATATAGAGGGGAAAAAAGAGGGAGGGCTGGAAGGGGATGAACAAGATGAAGTATTTCCTGAGGAGGAAGAAAAAGAGGAGGAGGAGGAAAAAGCAAAAGAGCAAGAAATTAATGAAAAAGGGGAAGGGCAAGAGGTGACTGAGAACTGTGATAAGGAGGAGATCAAAGAATCAGGGCATGATGAAAAAGCTCAAGAAGACCAAGCTGAGGAAGGGAAAGAGGATGACAGGTAAAATATATTTCTGTTTATATAGATCTATTCTTTTTCCTTTACCAGTACCCTACTTTTCTTCCCTTTTTATTCCCTTTGCTTGCTTATTGCCTCTGCTCTCTACAGCTCTTTTTTTGTTTATTTTTCCTTTCAGTTATCATGCTTTCATATTTAATCAAGTTTTCATTCTCAGCTTCAATGAACTTGTTCTGCGTACCAAATGAGGCAGCACACCAACTTGACTCATTAATATGCATACAATTGCAGCATATTATTTTTTAAATTAGTTTAGACTGAAGTTTGGGTTTGACTGTAATAAACAGTAGAAATTGTAAGCTTCTTTATTACATTTCCTACTTGAATTATTATTTCATGGAAAAATGTTTTTTAAGTGAAAATTCAACAATATCAAAATTATCTTTACTTTTATTTATGGCCATACTAAAGAATAAAATTTGGATTTTTTTTTCAGTCTTCTTTGTGATGCATACTGATTGACAATCAATGTGGATAAAGCAGACTCTCCTTTTTTTTTTTTTTTCCATGTGATTAACTGTCAAGGATTGTTGTATTGTGGAAGGGTCATGCACTTCAGCTGCTGTGTTGTATCCAGAAACATTGCAGCACAACTGGCTCTGGTTTTATCAGATAATATTCTAGAATGATACGTTTTGCCACAAATCCTTAAAACAATGTAAATATCTGACATTTTGTATCGCAAAACCCATGTATGTCTCATTGAGAGAAATACAACATTCCTTCTTTCTTCATTAGAAAAAATGAGTTTCAGATTTGGTGAATATTCTTGAACCCATTTTCAGTCAGACAAGAATGGCAGAAAATCTCAGAAAAAATACATTTTCTTTTTGCCTGACAATTCTGCACTACTTCTAAATAAGTTATGCCTGTAAAATTGTGCTTATATACATTAGGGTAAGCACAGAGCAAGCCATGGAAATCCATTTTCTTTCCTTGCTACAAACTTATACATGTACATGCTTGTATATGCTCACATACATAACATACTCAAAAAAAAGGGGATACAAGGAGAGAATCAAAATGCCTGGTGTATAGTCTTGGGTGATATGAACTAACATAGCCATAGTACTGCCTTTATATATTGTGCCATCATTCCTTCACTCACGTTCATGCATTTTAGATTTTAGCAAAACCAGTTGTTTAGAACAGTTGTTTATCTGTCTTTAAGAGTGCCTTGGCGTATGTGTTCCAGGGACTGCTGTATGGTAGTGTGTGAAAGAATTATTTAAAGACCTTTTTCTCTTCCATCTCCCACTAATTTCCCAGTCTAATGGATCTTAAAGTCGTGCCTTTCAAAATCGTGACTCTGTTCCTGGTTTCTAGAATTCACTTAAGCTGGTCTTTTGCCAATATGGTGTCCCCCATAGAAAGTAAAGTCCTTTTTGAGAAACAGCTCCTTGTTTCCTGTGCCAGCTTGTTCTGGTTGCTGTCTGCTCTCTGCCTTCGGGAAGGAGTGGCACAAGTCAGGAATCTCTACTCCATAAAGAAACAAGATGTTATTAAGTGGCTGCTGTGTAGTGAGTTTTGTTTGTGTTAGATTTTGGCTTCCTTCATAGAAATCAGTCTCTAATATTATTTACCCACTTTGCACATTTTGACCACTTTTAGTATGCAACTTGTGAATAAACAGAAAAGTTTATATTCACCTTCCTTTACTATGGTGGAGTCAGTGCTCATTTTTTAGCATTGTCTGAACGTTTTCTAGGGTAAGAATCAAACAGAAAAGCCAGATTGATTCCTGGATGGGGGCAGCTATAGGTATGTATACACATTTATATACACATGTAGTTGTGTCTCATTAACATATTGAAATATTATGACTTGCGTATTCAGTGGACAAGCCCGAAGGCAGGATCAGTTGTCAGCATTTTTGAAAATTCAGTGCCTTCTGCTCATTTCTCTGGCAATTTTTAAAATAACATACACTTGGCAATTTATAAGATAAGGTAATCACTTCAGCTTCCAAAAAAGAATGTTTTCAGGCACACCACAAGTATTACAAGTAACCAAACATATCAGTTAAACGTATCAATAGGTATTTGAGAGACCCAGCAGAACAATGGCAGCCAATTCTTCCTTGGTAGAAAAGTAGTAAATTATCAGGTAGTTCTTGAGATCTTGGGCATCAAGGAAAGCTATATTGCAGATGGGAATTTTCAAGATATATTCAGAGGTGCATCTGTAGTTGGACAGCAGTCACCTTTCCTCTGGGCACTCTGGGATGCAGGGGCTGCTCACAATCACTCCATCATCAAAAATCACCTTGTTAAGGATACCTCATGCCTCTTGATGTTACTGTGTTTGTATACTTTGTGAGTAATGGTAATAGTCCCACCAAGGTCTTCAATCTGCTGAGATCATGGGTGGGTTGAAATGACTGTAAACACAGACATCCATCACTAATTCATCCTACGCCTCTTTCAAAGAGTACCTTGGCACAATAAAAGGCATTCGTTTTTGGAGCACATTAAATCAATTAAGCTTTTTTTGGCACAAATAGTTGCAGCATCAGATTTGGCCTTAATTAAAGCCTGTTAAACTAAACTTTGGCATATGCTTGACCTGTAGGGAAATCATAATTGTGTTCTTTCTCTGCAGTACATGTTAGCAAACAAAGGGTGGCTCCAGCTTTGCTGTTGAGTATTTATTATGTAGAGTTCACTGACTTTTTTTCTTACTCCACCTCCTTGATAATCTCAGGGCCAAAAATAAAGGCTTCTTACATATAATCTTTGATCATTAATACTTTTTAATGAAGGTAATCTGTTTAAGACTGCTCTAAATTTTATCCTTTCTTAATATTTTTCTAAATATCAATCCTAAGGATTAATTCTGATAGTCACAATAGTTTTGTTTTGCCATGTGAATACACAGCAAATGTAGTCACAGAGCAGGATTTCACTGTTGAAATACAGTAGAAAAATACAACTTCTGTTCCAAGCACACAGACTCTAAATCATGAAATTACATATGAGTGCAGAGAAGGAAGCACAGAAGAACAGAGATATTCCACATGACAGAGATAGGTGCAGCACAGTGTTGGGGACATCTTGACAGCAGAGAATGAATGCTAAGAGGAAATTCGAGGAGAGAAAATAAGGTATCTTTGTGAATGTTGCTGGAGAGCTGTTTTCAAGCAGTCAAGACAATGAGGACAGAACATGAGGTGCTTGCTAAAAATATATCAAGTGGATGAGAGGCAACTCCTGATGACCAGGAGTTGATCTTTCAGTCTTGAATGAGAGACGATAAATATGATAAGGAACAAGTGCTAAGATACTAGGAAATAAGGATGAATTCTGTACAACTGTGTAAAAGTGTAACTTTTTACTGATGTGTGGAGGAAGGTGAGACAACCAAATGGAAAGGTTGTGAAACTTACCTTTTCTCTAGTATCCTGGAAGAGATTATTGAGTAAATTGCCAGGGCTGGAGAAAAGCACTGCAATATCTGTCACTTGAAATGGTGAGAGAGTGGACAAAGAAATTGTCTGTGTGGGTGAACAGAGAGGGCAGAGATGGGAAATAAAAAGCATGGGCAAGTCACAAAGTTTTTCTATGTATTTGGAAGGAATAAGTGATATCCCATGTGAAGGAAGGAAGTGAATTCTAAAAGATGGTAGAAGGAATAGAGCTGATTAAGTAGGAAGATGACACAACCAACAAAGGAAAATTTGTAGTGGAAATATTCAGCTGGGATGTAATTTTGCAGAACACTTAAAAATTCAAGAAACAGAGTGCAATGTATGGCTTTAAGTAATGTATTTCTTCAGATACAAAAACTTTTCTCTTTCTAAAGGTTCTTTGTGCTTTTTGTGCCCCTTCCTTTGTTAAGTATAAAGATTAATTTCAAATTCACTTTCTAGTTCTAGTTCGTTTAGTAACAAAAAGGAGCAGAGAATTTAATTTGTAGGTGTTAAAACTGATTCCTGATGAGTATTTGTTCCTTAGATTTTCATTAAATTGTAATTTTAGTATTTCAAGTTTTATGACCCTTCTACTGTGACTGCAGCTATTAACAGTTGAATGCAGTATTTTTCTGGAAGAAAAAGCATGTCAATGCATTCTTTGCAAGCTCCTTCACAGGGGTGGAAGCTAGTAACAGTTTTGAAAATCTTGAATCTGGTAAAAATATAAAAAACTGTACAAAAGATAACAGACACTAAGAATCCATTTTCAACGTGTTTGTGCTGTTTGGTTTCTCAAAGCTATTTCAAAAGAATTTCAATGATTGCTTTAACTGCACTTCTAGATGAAAGAAATTAATTGTATCTAACCTCTCTAGCCAAGCAGGCCACATGATTGGAAGAGAAAAGGGTAGCCTGAGACTCTTTCCCCACTGCATGATCAGTCATAGCAGAATTGCAGTACAGGTCTTCTGTGCTTCCAACAGAGAGAGAGAGAGAGAGAGAGAGAGAGAGAGATGGATGGATGGATGGATGGATGGATGGATAGATAGATAGATAGATAGATAGATAGATAGATAGATAGATAGATAGATAGATAGATAGATAGATAGATAGATAAGGTTCACCCAGTGTCATTTCTGCCATGGAAGGAGAGAGAACTTGGATCCAGTTATGTCAATGCTCCTGTAGGCTTTCAGGGAAAGCATGCCAGCATGCAGTTTCCTGCAGCCCTCAATAGAAGATGTTGGTCTAAAAACTTCTTCAACACGACAACAAAGTGATCTTGCCATTGCTGGGATGAGAATGGCAGGTTTCAGTACGATGTTCACCAGCTCTTTTCAGCTGCAAAACGTGGCATTATCCAGGCAATTGGGGCAGATGTGACACACTGGGTCCTTGAACAAGAAGCAGCAACTTTATTTTGTGTCTCTCTAACATAACTCTTCTGCACTCTTATGACTAGATAAGCAGAGATGCTTACATATTGCCAGTCTGTGTTTTTAAAATCAGGGGACCTAAAAAAAGTTTTTTTCAGTAAGATTTTCCTAGTATTATTGATCTGGGTGGAGTCTGTTAGGAGTTTATGAAAAACTCTTGCCCATTTGAAGCACACATTCAAAGCCACTGCTTTTTAATGTAAGATTTTTACATTTAGTTTTTTACAGAAAGGCAAATATTCAAAAGCTATAAATTCATAGAGCTACTGAGTCTGTACCGACACACATGAACAATAATTTGGCCATTTGTTTTTTTACATTTTCATAGATGACATTTAAAAGAAAATTATCTATAGCTTCTGGAAAAAATATTATGGAAAAATATGCAAAAGATCAATGGTTCCAAATGGAATTATATGAACTAACATACTTGTTATGAAATCTGTACTGAGAATAGAATAAAAAATAATTTAAGAAATCTAGTAAAGTCACCCATTTCTAAGTTATTTGTCACTGTCTATAGAACCCTTGGAGACCTGTTTTTTCCTGTTACTTTGGAGTAAATACAAAAGATGTATAGGCTCCTTTACAGTTAATAAATTCATTTTGATATGCTGGGATATAATAAATTAATGAATTTGGAAGTACACATTATTAACAGGTGAACAGTAAAAATAAGTCATATGAAACAGTCTGCAGCTTTGATATAAGGTGTCCAGCAGGGAACTCAGACATTTTTACTTTGACTGCAATGCAGTATCTTTGAGACTGCTTCCCTCTCCATGAAATGCAGCCTGCACTTTTACCTCTATTGAACCAGCTCTGACCTGTGATCCATAAAGCACTGATGCACTCCTGTTACTAAAGTTTATTTAAAAACTGTGCATCAGTAGTTTAAACAAAACAAAACAAAACCACAAGAAATGCAGGGAGAAATCCCTGTAGACATGCAAGGAAACAGAGATGAAGGAAAAAAATTTAAAAAATGTTGAAATTAGTTTTTGCACTTTTAAGTATGTTATAAAAAAATTCATTTTCTGAAAATGTTTAAAGCTAGATTGAATCATAAGTTTTTCAACAGACAGATTATTTATCTTTATTTGTACAGGATTGAACACAACCGATCTGGTGACAAGAATAGCAACAGCAAAACTAGAAGTGGTGTAGAAACTGATAAAAACAAGGGATTGAATATTGAAGCTTACAAGGCTTTTCTTTCTTGCACATTATGATTGGACAGATATGGCTCTGTCTTAGTGATGTATGTTTTCACTCTTTTTACCTGAGTATTATTTTAATAGAAGAGTGACAAGATTCTGTAAAATTAATGCATATTCCTAAAAATGTACTTCATTAAAAATAATTAATAAGCTTATCACTTGACCTTCCAAGAAGCAAACATAAACTCCTTGATGTTACTTCTTAGAAGTATTTCTAAAATGCAATTGCTGGATTTGTGCTATTGCCTTTGAAACTCGTTGCCAGGCCCATCTAGCAAGTACTGTACTTTAGGTAAGGATAAGGGGCTCAGTGCTGGTCTTACTCAGTGTGCTTAATAGCTACAGGAAGATACTGCTTCAGTGGTTGGGCATTTCCCATATATCTGATTCTAATGGTTTTTGACCGAAAATCTGAACATTTTCAGTAATTTCACTGTACCTGGGTGCCATTCATACTTCTTTCTCCTAAAGTCCATAGGGTGTTAGCTAAACAAGCTGGGAGATGTGTCATCAGGTAGCCCCTCGCAGGAAATCAAACTTCCTCACAAATACCACTGAGAGCCCAGCACTTCCTAGATAGAAGCCATAACATAAACACGATTCCTATGGAGGCCCAAGGTAAAAAAGAGGAAAGTTGCTTCAAACCTGCATGGTGTGCCACGTACACATTGTCTCAGCAGGGACATTTGGTCATAGACTTGCCTTCTTCAGCTCAGAAAAACAAATGTTGCAGGCTTGTGTTCAGAAAGATCTGAGACATCTTTTCTCATGTCTTCTTTTTTATGATGGTCTTAAGTTTTCTGTATGCTTTTATAATTTCCCCCAGAGACCAAAAGTGACTCAAAGTCATTTTCTCAAAGTGACAGAAGTCAGGCAAGATCATGATGTCCCAGATAATGTCTCTTTGGTTGAAGTAATTACGGCTTCAGATCTCTTGCTCGTGTCCGTTTAGTTCTCAGTCCCAGAAGATCAATTCAGAGACATGCTATGAGTTTTGGAGATGTTAGCAGTGCCTATTCTGACCCTGATTTTTCAGAGTCCTCAAGCAACCCGAATTTACAGTTATGAAGGAAATTTTAGAGTTGGTTTATTCTTTAGACAGCCACTGCCACATACATGCGCATAAGCATTAAAATGAGCCTGAGCATATTCCCTTTGTGCAGTACTAATCAAAGAAATACAGTCTTTCATGAGTGAAGTATAGATGCAGCTATAGTGAGATCCATATTGCTGACAGCAATTCATTTAAATAAAGCCCGTTCAAGACATCTGGCTCTTCCCTCTGTATTATGTGATTTTTCTCTTAATGTAATCTCAGTAGTGCATCCTGTCCAGTTCCCCCGTGTCTATCTTCCAAAGTTTTCTAACTGTCAGTGAGTTTTCTAAATAAGTAAATCTCCCTCACAGCAATTTCAGTTTATCAAGATGATAAGTCATGGTACTTCTTAGCCTCTGGTAAAACATGATGTCTCTTACCTCTGTATATTTTTGAGCATTTCAGCCTTCAAGTCTGAAATTTTTCTCACTTTCCTGACTCGATTTGACATTATTTCTCTGGTGATTTGAGGTCTGGGACACATACTGGATTTAATGCCTGGTTTAGCAATTCACTGCTTGCTTTTCATTTCATAGAGCTCTATTCATCCCTTCAAGAAACAACACTGAGCAGCACAGAGCAAATTTGCAGTGTAGATTGTGACTTAGCAGTGTTAATAAAGAAAACTAGGCCCTCTCCTCCATCCCTGCTGGAAGACTAATTCAACAGCAGGTTGGAACAGGCACACAGCATTTAACTTTCAGATTAAGTACATGCAAAGTGCATTTCTGCAAGAGAACAGTCTCGATTAAATCAGGTTGCTCATGATCAGTTTTAATTTAGCAAGCTTATTGTTACCGAGCTTTTACAGACACAACTGCTTTTTTGCCACGCTGGGTTAAAGAAGATGCTTTCTAAACTCAAAGAATTTGGATGTTATTCAAAGCTCACTCGGTCTTTGACTGCAAAGTACTTTATTGCCAAACCTTCAGAGCTCATATGGACTTCTTTTATTGCCAATGAATATGACAGCTGACTAATGCAAGACTTCGAGACCTCAACTAATTTTCTTGCTAGACTTCTTTTGCATCCACACAGAGTAAATGACTGGTTTAGTTCACAGTATCAAAGAAAGGGATTTCATTAAAAATTCATTACTGTTAGCAGGGTAATAAAGCTTTTCTGTAACTTTGTAGAGGAAAACTTGAAAATTTATTGACAGTAGATGAATATTAATATAATCTTCATTATAATTGCAATTCAAATTAACAAAAAATATCAGCTGTATTTTATTATAAAAAAATAGCCAATTATTCTATCAGAGAAGGTGAGAAATTTTATCAAAAATCTCTGAAGCTCTGTGTATAATTCAACTGCTAGCATTTGGAAACAGCTGGCTGTTACAGTGTTTCCTCTGCATCATGCATTTGCTGTGGCTATCTTTTGTAAATAATCTAATGCCCTGACCCCAAATGATTTTGCCATTTGTTCCTATTTGAAAAAATTTTGCTAGAGATGTAATGGAAGAAGTTATACTTCTATTAATTTATAATAATAAAGCAGTGTGGACAGCTTTACATCTACCAGAAAGGGGGAAATACAACTCAAGTCAACTTACATACTGCAGCAGGTGAGGTACTCCTGATTTGTAATGAAAGAGACCTTTGAAAAAGAAATTTCATACCAAAATATTGCTACTTATATTTTGAGATCTGGCCACTAGTTTTATTTGAATAGCAATATACATAACAAAATAGTTTATAAGCACAGCTCTATTTTTCCCCCTAGCTTTCTTGTTATAATTTCAATAAAATAAACCTAATAATTTTCACTCCAGTATCTATTAGAGATTTATACCACCAATAAGTTAATAGAACAATCTTTGACCAAGTGGATCTCCAGAGACTAAGTCATGACAATTCTGAACCTGCAGTGTCTCTCTTTGATGTGAATTGGCAGAGGAGTGCGTGTATTGGCCGGAAGCGTTGTTCCCATGGAAATGTTATTTCCTACATCACAGCTGTCCCCATAATGCTGTTTTTGTTAAATTTCTTCAGTAAATTAATGAAATAAGAGCATCTCTGATTGAGTTAACAGGTCTGTTAAGAATGGTATTAAAATTCATCTCCTGCTTGTAAAAAGCAGTAAACAAAGTCTTCATTGGGTCTTCCAGTCTCACAGGAGACATATATTAGAAAATATCTTTTACAACGATTGAAAAATTGTTAAAATCCTTTCCCTTGGACACCACAGCCCACAGCTGTACTACACACTTGGCAATGTGGATTTTCACTATTATGGATGCCTTATTTTCATTAAGGATTATTAAGAGAGAATTAAGATGGAAAGCAATAATATTAATTTTGCTTTCCCTTTGAAATAAAGAAATAAAGAAACCTGCAAGGTCTGCCAAATGACTTGTGTAAATCTGATTCTCTGATACATATGCTTATGGCAGAGCAATGAGATTACAAGCTGTCATTTCCAATACTGCTGTAAAGACAACTGCAAAATACAACAGCATCCTCAAAAATCCTACCAGCAATATACAGTACGATGGACTGTATTGATATCTTCTCCTCAACATTTAAAAGTATTAACAGCATTGTAGATTGGAAAAATGCCTGTGCTTCATAACACTGGTTTTAGTAAGGTGTATCCATTGATAAGTGAAAAAGAAAAATTCAAGTTTTTCATAATAATTTTAGTCTATCAGTCATTGAAACAGATAAGATCTGTTACATCTTTACTTAGTCTTTGTAGAATAAGGGATATTCTTTGTAATTGATCAGTGATTACAAAGTCACTGGGTATAAGGATTTTGTATGGCTGCCTGTGCTGCTTTCTGCCACAGACTGGTGTGGTTCAGAGGCAGGGCCTGTTTTATAGCTCTTTAGCAGTACATTACTACTGCAGAACTTAGCAGGTCAGTGAAGAGGGAAGAGGAAGCTGAGTGGCAGCTCTGGGGTTCCTGTCACTGGGACTTATTTCAAGCTGGCAGATGGATCGTGATATCAGGGTGGGGTTTTTAGTTTGTGTTTTGGGGTGGCTCTTTTTTGTTTTCTGGCCTAAACAAAGGATTCCTGATGAAATTTGGCACTTACTGTATGAATCAGCCAGTTTTTAGAAAATATTTCTGTTTCTGTAGACAAGAATCTGACCACAATGCCTTCCAACTCTGCAACTAATTAAGAAACTGCAGCCAAAGACTGCAGGTTTTTACCTATGGCAATTTTTTACCTATGAGATTTCCCATTTAGTACATATGTTACAATGAGCATTTATTTACAATGAGTGTCTGCACCTGCTTCATGGAAAATATAACAGCCAAAAATAGTATCAAATGGTTCTAAAATTAGTATTTTCTTGTAAGATTGTTAAACGCTTTCAAGTCCATCAGAAACTGAGATAGGTAGGATGAAGCTTCTGACTTGTTTTTTACTACCTAGCATCCAAAAATATTGAGTAAACCAAGTTTTTATCTGGAACCTGTTGAGGATCTAGAACCTTTGCTCACAGTGCAGTCCACCTTACCCAGTGCAAGAGTTACAAGCCATATACTGTCCCAGGTAAAGTGGTTTCAAATCAGTTTCACTGCCTTTAGGACAGGATTCTTTTGCACTGTGGTATCTTCCCTCTCCTTAACCCAAACCTCACAAACAGTTTCTTTCCATCTTCTTGTGAGACCTATTTCTCTGCTTCTCTCCTGTCAGGGTTTCCTTAGGCACTTTGTGGAATTCCCCTCTGGCTATGCAACAGTTCCAGAAACGATTGTTTTCCAAGTAGCCAATTCTAATCATTGTTTTTTGGAAGTTTCTCTGGCAGTGTTTTCTAATCTTTCTGTAATTCAGTACAAATATTGACAAACTGGAGAGAAAAAACAGATAATTTCTGATTATCTGCTGTAGTAAGAGTCTGGAAGGCTTTGAAAGTGCATTTTTTCCAGACAATAATTACACTTTTGGGTTTGAAAACAGGTGAGTCTCTGCAAAGAGACAGTTAAGATTAATGCCTTTAAGAAATTCAAAACCTTAACACTGCAGTTCCAGAAGTCTGTGTTTGAACAGCAATTTTATAGTTGCTTTCTGTTTTTCTTTAAAAGCATTCAGAAAAAGCTTATGGGCCAGAATTGGGCTGTTGAATATCATAATTTGAAAACAATCTGAGATTTCTAATCTCATCAAGGAATTTAAGGCTCTGTCTAGACCAGTAAGGAAGATAGGGCCAGGACATATTCTTGATCATCTGTATTGTTTAAACACCTTGTGTTCTCTTTGGCATAGCTTTGTGCTGGACACACTGATAAGGTGCCCCTGATTCAGATCAGGGACAATTCAGGAGACAGCATAAATTGGGGTCAGTTTCCTCCAGGCAGGATGCCTGATAAAACCCTGTTTTGGAAAGGATGTAAGCTAGTGTAAGCTAGCCTGCTGTATGTATGCAGGCTGCCAAGGTCAGAGAACAGGCCTAACACATTTGATGAACTGCTCTAGGTGTGGCACAGAACTCTTCACTGGCTACAAGGACCATATCAAATTTAACAGAATCCTAGAATCTCCTGAGTTGGAAGGGACCCAAAATGATCATTGAAGTCCAACTCCCGGCCCTACACAGAACTCCAAGAACTGGACCATGTGCCTGAGAGCATTGTCCAAGCACTTCTTGAACTCTGTCAGGCTTGGTGCTGTGACCACTTCCCTGCGGAGCCTGTCCCAGTGCCCAACCACCCTCTGAATGAAGAACCTTTTTGTAATATCCAACCTAAACCTCCCCTGACACAATTTCAGGCCATGCCATCGGGTCCTGTCGCTGGGACCACACAAAAGAGATCAGAGCCTGCCCCTCCTCTTCCCCTCACAAGGAAACTCTAGATTGCAGCAAGGTCTCCCCTCAATCTCTACTTCTCCAGAGTGACCAGACCAAGTGACCTGATCTGCTCCTCATATGGCTTCTGCTCAAGGCCCTTCACCATGTTTGTTGCCATCCTTTGGGTGCCCTGTAATGCCTTTATAACTTTCTTATATTGTGGTGCCCAAAACTGCCCCCAGCACTCGAGGTGAGGCCACCTCAGTGCAGGACAATCCCCTCCCTTGCCCAACTGGTGATGCTGTGCCTGATGCCCCCCAGGACAGGGTTGGCCCTCCTGGCTGCCAGGGCACTGCTGACCCATGGTCAACTTGCCAGTGACCTCCAGGTCCCTTTTTGTGATGCCAGTCTCCAGACTCCTGTTTCCCAGTCTGTATGTACAGTCCCCATCCCAGGTGCAGAATCCAGCACTTGTCTTCATTAAACTTCATGTGGTTGGTGATTTCCCAGACCNTTCTGCCTTAGTTTTGAGAATGTATTCCTGTAAAATTTATGCATCTTCCCTTTTCATTTTTTCACTGGAAAACTGAAGTGTCTGAAAAGATATTTACACTGAGACCTGTCTGCAGCTCTTGGTTTCCTCAAGAGGTTTCCTGAATTTTGGGATAGTGCAGGAAGCAATGTTCCTGTGTGAGCTTTGCCCTTCATCCTGCTCTTGTTGATAGTTTGGTCCTGCTAAGCCAAAGGCAACAGCCTGGCTGCCACCTTCACTC